>JSYX01000003.1:0-133047 GCA_000787465.1 Thermomucor indicae-seudaticae
GTGTGTGTGTGTGTGTATGTGTACCAGGAAATGGGCTCTTCTATCAAACGATTGGAAACAGCGAGAGATGTTGCTGCAAAAATCTGCAGAAACCATTCCACGAGTACAACGCTCCCCCTTCAGATCGGGTGGGTGTAATTCAAATACTGGCTCTACCTCTCTGTTTCCTCTCTCTAGATCGATACGTGTCGGCTGTCTAGCAGCCGTTGGACGGATTTTGCACGTAAAAAAGGCAAATCCAATATCCAACGGGGGTTGGCTTTAGTAAAAAGAGACACTTTCTGAGGGGTTGAAATTAATAGGTAGAATACGACAGAAAAAGACACATATGTACAATAGTGTTAGTGGCACTTGCGTCAAGGGGGCTAAATAGAGAAAAGAGAACGAGAGAGAGAAGCTCTTGTCGATGAACGTGTATATAGAACAGAGATGAATAGGTGGCCCGCGCGCATAGAGGCCGTTCGTTTTGCGATGCCATGTAGGCAGACAAAAGGCCTTATTATCACCCCTTTTGTCCTATATTATATTTTACTATATTGACTGGAAGCACATTTCTCTTTCTCTCTTTTTCTTCTTCAAAGCCTCTTGTGTCTTTTTTCTCTTGCAAATACTGTCATTCGTTTTTTAATTTTTTACTTCGTTTCGCTTCATCCGTTCCCTTCGTTATGCTTGCCTGTGAACCCGACATTGTGTTTGATAAAGAGATGACTTCACCGACTTTGATGCCATCTGAGACCATGGATCTCAGCGCTGCTAACCAGATGGTATCATCGCCGTCGTATATATCGCTCACGCCAACAATTTCGTCCACACTTGTTCATCCTTCATCGACAACCACGACCCTGTCGTCTGAAGACCCAATGTTTTCCTCCGCAGATCTTCAACAGCAACAACGGATTGCTACCAAAAAATCCAGACAATATAGTCGAAAGGATTCTTCAAGTCAGAATTCACTTTCTTCTCAGGGCAAAGACAAAGAAGAGGTTGGCTCTCGCATTTGTTGCCATGGAAACGTCCATGTCTCACTCTTTTTTTCAGCAAGTTTGGCCACCTGATGTGGAGGCAGCCTTCGTCGAAGGTAAAAAAAAATCTCACAAAAAATTTCCTGACGCATTCAACCACTGATCCCCCCACGTATTGGCATGTTCATAGCATTGGAGACCATTCCAAAGCTTGGTAGGCGCAAGATCTTGGTGAACGGCAAACCCTGTGGTAAAGAAACATTGTCGTGCGATCCCACCCCCGCTTCCTGCTAACTGCGCGCGCGCTTTTACTAGGTCGCAACGAGCTCATTTCGGATTACATATTGCGTAAAACGGGCAAAAATCGTACACGAAAGCAAGTATCTTCACATATTCAAGTATTAAAGAATACCAGGAAAGGCGACCCTCACTGTAAGTCTCTGTCTTTCTCTCTGTGAAAAGTTGGCTCAAATGGAAAGCTTTCCATAGTTATGCGTCTATTGACGGATGCGACAGCGGACGATGATCGTCACCCACGTCCCAAACCCTCCGGCAGTAGCAGCAGCAGCAAAGGCTATGCACCCAAGCAGCGTCGCCAGCCCCGCATCGCTGCAGGAGGACTTGTCGGTGCCCATGCGCCCACGTTCATGATGATGCACACGAACGAATCGTCTTCGTCGATTGCCGAGGATTCCTCCGTGAGCACTTCATCGTCGCCAGCCCAGGCCGAATACGTGTTTGACGTAATGTGTGGTGATTTGACATCAGCAGCAGCCCCCACACACCAATGGATGCCGATATCGCAAACAATGATGGACCTCAAGGACATTTATAACGATCCGTTGCAGTTTGGAGCCCAGGATTACTACCTGCAGCAGCAGCAGCCACTGGGCCTGCCATTGATGACGACGGATGGCGGCGAAATGGATCCAACCAGCATGTTCAATGACCTGTACCTAGACGATCTTTTCATCAATAATGACGCAACGAAATTGGATCAAGGAGGAGCAGACGACGAAGATGAGGATGAGAAAAAGGTATCGTCTTCTGCTGCCTCGTCCTATTCGTCACTCTCTTCCTGTGCTGCTGCCCAGAAATCAAAGAGCGATCTTTGCCAGGAACAAATACTACTCGAGAGCCCACCGTTCCCATTATGGCCCAATTATCTGTGTCTCTATCTCGAGTACGCCCTACCCTATGACCCGTCCATCACCGTCTCCCATAACCTGGCCCTCTTACAGCATTGTTATCCCAACTGTCTCTCGACCACAGGTCCTGAGCAACTACCCACGCAAAAATGCCCTCCCCTGGCTGATCTATCCAAACTCGACGAATCCGCCGTCGTCCTCCTAGTCAAGGTAAAAAACAATGAGTAGTCATTCTGGTTGTTGATTAGGCCCCCCCGCCAACTGAACTGTGTGATTAGACAAAACTCGACTTGAATCTTAATATTTCCGATTTCGTATTCGGCAACACTTCTTTCTTTGAATCCCGTGAACGGAAAACGATCGAGTGCACAACCACCATCTATTCCTTTGGCAACGTCGTGCTCGAGTCCAAAGAAATCCAGCAGGCGCTCTGGCTCAATAATGGCAAATACATGTACAGCTTCGTCTTCGTCAACCAGTTCTTTGATGCCTTCATGAAAGGGATACGGTCCCTTCAAAGCTGGGATGAAGTCGACATTGCTATCCGCAATCTATCTATCGTTCAGGTATACTATTATACTACATGTAGTAACAATGACTGGCTGACTGGCTGACTGGCTGACTTCACTTGTTTTCAAGGTCTTTGAAGACGTCCAACAAAAGTACGGTCCGACGGCTACATTTGTTGACCAACCATGGGAACTACCTGCTCCTCAACCAGAATCGTCCTCTTGCCCTTTACTCGTCATGGCTTATGAATTCGAACGCGGCCATGGTAATATTGACGTCTCTGCTGTTGGCGACCCGGAAGCCTTGAGCAAGCTGGGCATTGGACGCTCTTTTGATATGATGTAAAATCACTTCCACATAATTTAATCATCTCTTCTCTTTCACTTTCCCGGTCTTCACTGACTGTATGTATATAAAGTCAAGCAATCCCCTTTTTTCTTTGCTCTTTAAATATATGCAAACACGTGCAATACTATTAATTATTCTTCTAATGTCTTGAACTATTTACAGGAAGGTATCTCCAGCAGTACATCTCAGATGGAAGGCTGTTTTAAAAAGAACCTGGGTATTATGAATTAACAATGATAAGTTCACGAAAGCATCGGTCACAGACACGACACCATTGAGGAGGACTGGATGGTTTGGCAAAGAGTGGAAGTCGATTGGCACTATGTCGCTGACAGACAACGATGCCACATCTGAATCAAAGAGTCAATTATTGTTCGACATAGATCACGGGAAAAGAAATATGTTACCTTCGGCAGTGGTGTCTTCGCTGGAACAAGCCGAACCGTATCCGGCATCTTGTTCCTGGTTCATCACGTTCGAATTGACATTGAGGCGCGAGCTGATCTGGAACCCAATGCGCGCGTGGTATCATGTAGAAACGCGTTTTTCTGTCTTCAGGAGTGAGGTGAAGCACGTATTGATGATGCTGAAACTTGGCATGACGAATCGTAGGTGACACATGCGAATACTGTGGAAACAGATCAAATAAGTCCAACCATGTTCTCCTTATTTGTAATCCATATGATTTCCGTACCTCTCCCGTACAGTAGTCTTCTTCCACCACCGTAGTACCAGAGCCAGCAATCATCATTTCGATACCTCGTAGACGTCCTTCAAAAGAATGGATGACATGACCCGTTCCTACGCCGCCACCGACAAACATGCCAACTTCCCATCTCATCTTGTGCACCAGATCGTCCTTGGACTCGATCCCGAGGATGTCTGCCACAGCGCGACTAAAGTCCCATCGGTCCCCGTCTTGGCTCTGAAGGCTGCTATAGCCATCGTCATGGTCCGGATCGGATGACTCCGAGTTGCCGTGATGATGATGATGCCGCCGCTTTAGCTGTTCCATTTTCATCTCTAGATCTGCATTCAGCTCCTCCAACGTATCGATCATCAATAGCTGCTGCTTTGCCACATCTTCACACTCTCGTATGCGTTCCTCGTATATCTTTTCCCGTTCCCGGAATTGTTCCTCGACCGTTTCGTTAAGGACCAAGAACTCTCGGACGCGTCTTTCTGTTCCCAGCAGCTCAGTCGACAGCGACTCAAGACCTTCTGACTGCGTTATGCAAGCTGAGACGAGATCCAGAAACTGCGAGCGCCACTCGGCGGCGGGTGAATTGTTGGGGAGGTCGCACGAAGATGCGATCGAAGCAGTTTCAGAGAGTTCGTCCAACCTTGAATTGATGAGCGAATTCGTTGTTAAGAACAGGGCTGTCAGATTGGGACTCGTGGCTAAACTCGGGGATTCATCATCATCATGTCTTCTTAGCTCAAAGTCTTCGTCTGTGCGCAGATGGAACCATGGATCATGATGACCGTCGTCTGCCGTCGGTGCCGGCGGAGGCGGAGGCGGAGAATTGATCATCTCTTGTTCTTCTTTATCCATCCTGAAGGGTTGTTGAAACGTCATCGATCCCTGAGATCGAATCCGGCGGTGACCGACCTCACGTTTGTCAGACAGCAGTCCACACGTGCTCAGCCGACGCTCTGACTGCCTGTTGCCAGGATAGGCACCTATCGTATGATGTCGCTCTCGTCGTTCGACTAGCTCGTCTCGAAATAACTCTTGGACATGAAACTCTTGCATCGTCCGCGTGATTCCCGTGATCTTGGCCCGCAAGATTTCAAACGCATCGATATGTGGGTCCCATGTTGGAACGTCGGACTCTCGTCGACTCTTGGAAGCAGAAGAAAAGGCGAGCGTTGAAGATTTGGTCAACCGTGGCTGGACGGGGGCTGAGATTGTCTTTTGCCGCTGAACCATGCCTTCGCCTACACTTCCACGTCGTCTCTCTGCTTTTCGTATAGCTCGTATAAATTTACTACTACTGCTGATGCTGAAGGGCCTGGCGTTGTTGCTAGAATCGGTGTCAAAGAAAGGGCTGAACGAACGTGTGTGCATGGCAGCGTCGCTTGGCCTCGACACGACAACGTCGTCAGCGTTTGAAGAAGGAGGAGGAAAAAGGTGTGAAGTTACGAATTCATTCTGTTCTGAGGTTGATGAAGGTCTCGTGACAGATGCATCCCCCTGCTGCGACAGCATCATATCCGTATTTTGTTGTGGTGGCGGCAGTAATACAAAAGTTTGTGGATCAACGTTATTCTCCATTGTTGTGTCAGATACTGTGATTTTCGGAGACTTTAGCAGAGCCGCCGTCTCATCGTGCTTCACCCATCCCTCAGGCTCCTAACATGGATCAAGTTAATCACAAAAAAAGAAGTCGCCTAGATTTCAAGAATGAGCGTACGAGATTGGATTGAAACTGATTGCATTGTTGAGCACTCATTGCACAACTTGAAGGAGCTGGCAAATAGTCCGTATAAAACGCTGCAGACTGCATACAGGGTGTTGGAGCACAGCAAACAAAGTTTAGATACGTAAGCCCTTTTGAAGCATAGCAAAAAGAGAGACAGGCAGAGAGAGCCCTGCTGCCCCTCCGTTTCAGGACTTCCACGCGGCTCCCTTCTCTTTTTATACCACCTCTTTTCAATTCGAATCCAGCGGCTTTCTCGACAGAAAAGGAACACAATGAACGTCCAACCGTTTTCCTTTCAACAGAAGGCATTTGCCCTTTGCCCAACCCTGTCGCTGTAGGGTCATGATGTAGTGCATAGAAAGCAGGGTTTTGCATTGCTACTTTTATGGTGTTATGGAGCAGGGAACACTATCAAGCTGCGGCCATTGTTTATCTCCTTATTATCCTAATCAAATAATGCTGAGCAACTAGTCGACGCTTCTGTTTATCGGAATCATTTTTAAAGACAAGTGCAATCGCGCAGATAGGTTGCAACACGATTTCTGTCAGTCTTTGTTATTGTACGCAAAGGGCGCGGAACACGGTAGACAATATGCCGCACATATTGCCACAAGGAAAGCTTCAAAGCGAACAACTCGGAAGATGGACATAGTGATACCCTTGAGTGACGCATCATTGGTAGGAAGCCAGCTTCTGCTGAAGTATGCGTTTTCCTGCCCGCTCAGAACAGGAATATATGGCAACGCCGATATAGCCAAGCAGGTACTTGGCTCCGCCGTCTGTACTGCGAACATGCACAACAATAGCCCGTAGGCTAGGGCCTATGGCTGGACCAATAGGGTTTGGAATGACTGCAGCCCAAAGCATTATGGTTAGAGACAGGGGGGAATCGCCACCGAGCGGCTGCGAGTCAGCTTTCTTGTCTGCCTTCTTCAATATATGCCAGACGAGCAAAGTGATCTCTTCACATGCGATCGGGAGTAAACGCTTTGGGAAAGTGTGGGTCCGTGTCAGAGTCTGATCGATGTATCATAGCACTGTATGACGACGCTGTTACCTTAGGTGAAACTTTACGTCGGAGGTAGCAAAGTAAAATTCCAACAACTGCTTAGCATGAACGGAGCAAACAATATCAGGCGCAAACCGTCCGGAAGTTTAATCTGATAAGTTTCTTATTTGCCAATGTGCCAGAAACGGCTCATTTACACCCTGTATGAATACTACGATAAACTTACATAAAAAACTCTCGCATGATTTCTGGCTCAATTAAGGAGATTGTAGCCAAGCGAGAAAGAGTGTATACCCCTTGTAAAAATCAGTTGGACAACGGATTGCAGTTTAGATATGATCAAGCAGCCCTTTCCCAAACACGATCTGGACGAGAAAACATGGCTTGCGTAAATTCATGTGAACACAGCAATGGCCGTGGGGCATTGTCTCACGAGCGACTGACTGGAATGATCGGCCATGTTCCACAATCCAAAGAATCAAGAGTGAAAAGAAGGATAAGACTTTTGAAAGGCTGATAGCATATAGCTAATTTTGCCATCAGTACAAACGAATCATACGATTGAGCCACGCTCAGTTTCCGGAACGTGCAATGATCATCTGACCTTTCTTTGCATGTCCCAGTGACCGCATTTTGGGTCATGAACAAGGTTTGATTGTTATTAATAACTTCACTTGTTACAAGAGAAAAAAGGAGAGACAAGCCAAGAAACAAGGAGGGTTGTCATTATATCTACGACAATTTACTGACAGCAACTGGGCGGCGGATCTGCAGAGAGTGTGTGAAATGATGTAAGAGATGTTTACTAAATTTGGGCGCGAGACATGACTCTGAGACAGTCCGTCTCACTCAATGAAGTCTCGGACCATCCATTTTCAAATAAAAAGGCTTCGAGTCATTTCCTTCACCTGTCTTTTCATTTTTCTTTTTCTCTTGTTCACATCCAAATGGCCGACTACCTTTGTATGTCAGTGGCAGCACGGTGCTCTGCTCAAGCCCAACACGCCGAAGCCATTCTAAGTGCTCCAAGTACTACTACTAATGCTACCTCGCCAATCCTCCGTTCTCTTGGTTTTCCACTTGCTCGTCGATTCTCAAAGCATCAAGGCGGCCATGATATCAAGATGCGGATCCGTATAGTTCCTGCTATCGACGACCCTGGCAAAAGTCTGATCTTTAATATTGTGGACCGTGAACTTGAAGTTGGCAAGACAATCAAGTTTGGTCGCCTCCTCGACCGATCGAGCCCCGAAGATGTTACCTTTAAGAGCAAAGTGGTATCCAGATCACACTGCGAGATCTGGCTAGGTGATGACGGCAAGGTAGGAAAGAAAGGAAGCGTGAGAATGGGGCGGGTTAGTCTGAACATTATTAGCTTTATCTGCGCGATACTCGGTCCTCGTCAGGCACTTTTCTGAATCACGTTCGACTCTCGGGACCCAACCAGGAGAGTCGACCCACAGAGATCAAGGATGGCGATATTGTTCAGCTTGGTATGGATTTCCAAGGTGGTCTGGAGGAGATTTACCGTGCTGTCAAGATGCGCTTCGAGTTAAACCCACAACTCCGCCCCACGACTTCATACAGCATGTCCGCATTCAGCAACTTGCGCAGTCTGATAGAAGACGACGACCAATTTGAAGTCGACGAATGCTGTATTTGTCTTTATGCCCTCGCCCCGTTCCAGGCTCTCTTCGTCGCTCCTTGCTCCCACACTTTTCACTTTAAATGCATACGCCCTCTACTCGAGAGCTATCCAGGTTTCCAGTGCCCGATTTGCCGCACTTATTCAGACCTGGAAGCAAGCGTAGCGATCGAGGCTGAAGAAGTCATTGAAAAGTACGGCTTGAAGGGTGGCAAATGTCTTGCAGCAGCGGCAGATGACTCTGGATCCCAACAACAACAACAACAACGATCATCATCATCATCATCAGATCCATTATCGACTACTCTGGTCGTCTCGTCCTTATCACAATCGCCTGAAGGTAAAAAAACCCAGTCCGCGGGGTGGGTGGGAAAAGTTACTCATCAAATCCCCGCTTTGATTAAGCAGTTTCTCAGGACCCCCGTGCGACATGTGTATTTAATGATGATCAGCCCAGTTCAGATCAACCATCGCCACAACCGATGCAGGAAGATGATACATCGCGCAGCTGCAGCAGCACATCTCATGCCGAACGACGTCTGACGGCTGTTGGCCTGGTCGATAAACTCAAGATGGCATTCTCCGAAAAACGAAAACCAGTCGTTACTACACTGCCCAAGAGAAATCGAGGTCGACAACCATCACGCGAACGGTATTCCAACTCCGGGCCTAGTGACACGAGTGAAGAAGAGGATGATTATGCAGAAGAACCCTGTTCGTCCTCGCCGTCACCCAGTCCGCCGCACCGGTCGAATCTTCTCTCTCGAACTACTTCCCGACATTCCATAGCGCATCCTCCTTTGCTAGCTGATATAGTCGAAGAATCCAGCCGATGATAATAACCCACCCTGTAAATTATCCTCAGTATAGTCCGTTGTATTTACATAGTATGTGATCATATCGTAATAATTGCTTCTCCTTTGCTGAATAATCTTTCCATTTCACTTCCGTCAATACTTACAGTTGACTTATATCCCATTGTGATCCAGCGATTGTCGAGCTTCAGTGATCTCCTTTGGAAGCGCGTCCGTGCCGTGACATTACCTAACTTACAGCCGTATCATTGTTTCCCCAAATTCGTTGTCGTCAGCGAATATCGAATCAGGCAGAAAGTATGTCAATTGTCACGTCTGAAGGCAACTTGTTTCTCCGTCAGCTTCATATCAGGTTCCCCCCGCTCTTCCTTTGAGGAGCGAGATCTGCGGGAAGCCGAACGTCTTGTAAGCCCCTAGAGCTCAAGCTCCTTCAGAAACACTCGAGCTGATAAACACTGAAAAGAGATACAGATGGTCTTTGATGATCCCAAACCGTATCATATCTTTTTGTCATCCTTTTATCCCAAGAAATACTGGGCATTTCTGTCTGTTTTGCGGCGAACCTTTTGCACGAATTCCATTTTTCCATTTGGCACTGTCATGATCTCAAGAAAAATTTGCCGTCTCTTTTAACTCCACTTATATCAGCACCAACGGCGCATGCAGAGGCCACTGTACAAGGGAGCTGATGAAGCTAATGGAGGAGACTGACGTATGTTGAACGATCTTTGATTTCATTCATTGCGAGCTTTAATCATTAATGCTTTTCTGTCGTGAATGACTACAAGAAGCTGAAGCAGCATTGTCCTTGGGAAGCAAAAAGGGACCGGCATCTGAATGCCTGACTTATATTCGGGCATGGCAGCGGCACCCTTCGGCCTTCTTTCTATCAGCGCGCGACAGTGATCCGCAGATCTCTCGATACGCGAAGATCATAAAAAGTGCATTAGATCGTAAAGCTGATCTGACACTGCGTACAAGTGGAAATCAGCCGGGGAATAAGGTGCTTGTTTTGGGGATAGACGGAGTCGGGACGACGCCTGTTCAAGGTGCCCCGTCGTCAATGGAGTCAAGACTCTGCATAGCTATGCAGCAACATGCACTTGCGCGAGGAGACTTCCACATAGTACGCGTGGATGAGTATTTTACTTCAAGAGGATGTCCTGAATGTCTTGCATATAGTCAGGTCAATACCGTTGTTCCTATGAAGAAGATGCCTCGCTGTCGTTGGTACGGGGATCAAGACAGGCTCGATAAAGAAGGCAAAATTGCAATGATACGGATTCGATACTGTCCGCATTCCGAAACGATCTTTCATCGCGACACAATGGCCGCAAATAACATAGATATGATCCCTGCTTCAATCTTGCAATATGGCGAGCGACCGTCTTGCTTTGTCCGACGCCAAAATGCATTACATTTTTCTTCTTCTCTCGTATAGTGATGGAACAATGCCGTATTAATGAAAAATATTCCTGAGAAGCGTTTCAACCACTTTACTTAAAGCTCCATTGTCTTGATATGAACGTACAATCATCAAAACGCTATCGTGCAGTGATGTCGGCAAACACAAAATTCATCCTCGCGAGCATTCATTCACCTTTGAAGGAGCATAGCTCCTTACTGAGGCGAGCAACATGCTTCGTCTCCAGCAAGCCCTTTAGTATTAGATGACGCACGGGACAAGACTCCATCCTATTGTACAATCACAAGCAAATACCAGAAGATGCCCACACGGGTTCGAGAAGAAGACTGAAGGACAGGACAGCGTAATTTTGCTATTTAAAGCCCCGCTTCTGCCTTCTTCCCAGCACCCTTTGTTTTCGCCACTATATCAAGTCCATTATAAACTACTGAAAGCACTTTATGAGCTTACTATGCAAAAGATCACACGCTGAAATTTATGCGGTCAAAATTTGAAGGCGTCTTGCGAAGGCAAAAATTGAGAAAATTGGAATTGAAGAGTGGAATGTTGATTTCTGACCAGACCTATATGAGTTCATCTCGTTTTGTTGATGCTGCTGCTTGAGGTTGCCTTTTGCATCAGGCGGATAAGAACGAATTCCGTAAATATCAATTGATGCAAATTTCTTTTCATTAGAGCGCAAATGACGCACTCAGGCCGGCGCAAAAGGGATGCTTAAGTAGCGTCAACATCTATCGTATATCCAGAATGAGCCCCCTCTCCAGAATTCTATTTTTGGCAACAACGCTTATTTGAACGAGACGAATTGTTACTAGGAATGAAGTTTTCAGACTTGATCGACATTCGGGGCAATCATCATTCCCCGCATTCAGGGTCCGGAGCAGAGAACAATACCCCTTCTTCTCTAGAGAATTCATCTGCTTGTTCCATGACACCACAACAGCCTGAAGTTCACTTTGTTCGATCCACTGAGGGATTCCCGCGAAGTGCATTGGACCGCTCTGCAGCCGCTAAATTGCGCCTGGAGCATAACTACAAGTTATCCCTGCAGCAGGCCATTGAACGTAACCAAAGGTTAGACTACAGCAGAACCAGTCAGTAAGACCGAACAGCATTCTAATTCGTTCTCATGGAACAAAGATGGGCCGATCTCGAAAAGAAATTGTCACAAGAGAATTGTAGCCAGGAAAAAAAGAATCGCCAGCTACAGACACTGGGCAGAAAAGAATCGCAATATCTACGGTTACGACGCACACGACTGGGTTTAGATGATTTCAACACGGTCAAGGTCATTGGCAAAGGTGCCTTTGGCGAGGTAACGGCACAGAGAATAAAACCAAGTCGAAAGCAATCTTTATCAACGGCGGGCTCTCTTTAGGTTCGACTCGTTCAAGCAGGCGACACTGGTAAAATATACGCCATGAAGACATTACGAAAATCAGAAATGTTAAAGAAGGACCAGGCAAGTACAAAGGATAATGCGTGTTCTAGCGAACAGAAATTAAAGAGAGATTGATTTAGCTGGCTCACGTTAAAGCCGAGCGAGATGTGTTGGCCGAAGCCGATTCACCGTGGGTGACACAGCTCTACTTTTCCTTCCAGGATGCACAATACCTTTACTTGATCATGGAGTTCCTGCCAGGCGGCGACCTGATGACCATGTTAATCAAGTATGATACCTTTAGCGAGCCAGTCACTCGATTCTACATGGCCGAGATCGTGCTCGCGCTCGAGGCCGTGCACAAGATGGGCTTCATCCACCGAGATATCAAACCAGACAATATCTTGATAGACAAGGACGGTCATATTAAACTCTCGGACTTTGGTCTGTCCACCGGATTCCACAAGACGCATCATTCGGAATACTATCAACGCTTATTGGAAGGCGCGCAAAACACGACTGGCACAGAAAGCATTCATCTCAGCACAAAGGAAAAGATCGCGACCTGGAAAAAGAACAGGAGAGGTTTGGCTTACTCAACCGTCGGAACGCCCGACTATATCGCACCAGAGATCTTTTTGCAAAAGGGATACGGCCAGGAATGCGATTGGTGGTCGCTGGGCACGATCATGTTCGAGTGTCTGTGCGGTTATCCACCCTTTTGCTCCGATAATCCACATGAAACTTACCGGAAAATCATGAATTGGCGTGAAACGCTGCAGTTCCCAGAGGATCAACCTATCAGTCGTGAAGCAGAGGATCTCATACGACGGTAAGAAAAGAACTAAAAGAGTGAGACACTCGATCCATCATGCTTAACCTCTGTCTAGCCTTGTCTGTGATGCCGAGTACCGGTTAGGTCGTCTCGGTGTAGAAGAGATCAAGGCACACCCGTTCTTTTACGGTGTCAACTGGGAAACTTTACGATCAGAACCGTCCCCCTACGTTCCGCAGCTCACAAGCATTACAGATACGAGTCATTTCCCTACCGAAGAGCTCAACAATATCCCAGAAGCCATGGATACAACACCAGTCGACGGTGAGTCATCTCTTTTACCTCAAAAAACCCCAACTCTGCTTGAACTGACCCGCGCTCTTCCTGTAGCTTATCAAACAGATACCGTGAATGCACAGAAAGACTTGGCCTTTGTTGGCTACACCTTTAAACGTTTCGACTATTTGACGCGGAAAAACATTTTGTAAAACACGCTTCACCATTTATTACTGTCATGGCAGCGTTGCGTAAAACGTGAATAAAGCAGCTGCAAGTCTAGTTTCTGCATTATCTTGGCCCAATAGATGACCGTCGAACATGTAGAATTCGGCAAACTGCATTTACATAGAACCAACGGCCTCGCCATTTGACGCATCTAAAAGCACATTACAACCACATTCGTCAAAGTTACATTAAAACAAAAGCGAATAGATTGCTTTTATTACAGAGAGACCAAGCAGATGCGATGATGTTATCGATATAAAGATGCTTAGTCGAAAAGACCGAAGCCCATGTCCTCATCACTCTCTTCCTCTTCAGCAGGCTTCTCTTCCTTGGTTTCTTCAGCAGCTGCGGCGCCACCGGCAGCGGCAGCAGGAGCAGCGGCGACGACGAAGGCATCAGGGTTCTCCAAGAACTCCTTAATCTTCTCAGAGCCCTCGAAGGTGTAGTCGGAGGCGACCGAGACGGCCAGCAAGTTCTTGTAGCCATTGATGATCGAGTGGGGCACGGAAGCCAAGGTGGGATAGCCAACAGCCAAGGAGATGGAAGCGACTTCGCGGATGGCCGACAAGAGGTTGGCAACGAGGGTCGACTCCTCAACATCCAAGACGTCGGGCGAGAAGCAGGTACCGTTGTCGAACACCTGGGTGATCGTCATACCGTACGTGAAGGGCGAAATGTTCAACATGTTCAGCAGCACAGCCTCGGACGGACCGACACGCTCACCAGCCGAAACCAGGTGCACATCGCTCACAATTTCAATCGTACCACGCGAAATCTTGGTCGGGATACCCAGGGCCTGGAAGAACGACGTCTTGCCGGGTTCCATACCCGTGTTACCAGCAGGCACAGAAACATCACAAGGAGCAATGGCGTTCGCACGAGCAGGCGCAGCAACCTATTCCCCCCACATCTGTCAGTCAGCATCACGTACCGTACAAACGCGTCCCTAAAAAACAATCACAACTTACGCGGTTGGACGTGATCTTGTCACGCACTTCCTTCAGGTCACCGTTCGTGAACACGAAACCGACGTTGCCCTTGACGTGGGGCATCAAACGTTCAAGGTCCGGACGCTCGGAAATGAAGGTCTTGAAGGCACGGCGGACCATGGTGTTCTTACCCATGAGCACAACGGCCTCGCCACGGAGAGAGTGACGGATCTGATGCATCTGGTTCGAACCCACATTGTCAACATTGACAACGAAGATGGTCTTGTAGGTGTCAAGATAGTTCTTGAGCTGTAGGGAGGCTGCAGTCAGTAATGTGAACAGCAGCGCGTTGCCATTCAAACACTTGCCTTTTCAAAGTACAATTCCTTGGCTTCTCGCTTCGACATGCTTAAAATTTGCTGTTCGAGGTCTTTTTAAAGAGCCTGTGTATAGACGCTGGGATTAACATCCATTGGGACGAGTGCGCGCAATCCATACATCATGGTTGCTGGAAAACGATATGGACGCGGATGCAACATAATGGATGGATGGATGATAGTTACCTAAGGATGGAGCAACAAAGAGGAGGAATCTCTTCTTCGGCAACCATTTCACCCTTTAACCCTGCGTGTGACAGCTGGCTCGCCACCTTGCTCTACTCCGCCCAGCTTTGGGCTCCGGCCAGCTTGGCAAGAGCGGGCCGGACAATCTGCTGTAGCTATGCAACGTCGCGTTTGCAGTCAAGCATGGAGGTTGTTCCTCTGTCACTATTCCTCTTTTACGCGTCGATAAAGACTTTGAAGAGATATACAGGAATATTCGCTTTTTTTATTTAATCCACCAAGAGCTCCTTGACTGCTTTTAATACTTTAATCTCTGTTTCCACATGCTGTTCTGACTTCTCATCTGTGCTATCCGCGGCCTTCTTCGTTGAATCCTCTTCCGCCTTTTCTGCTGAAGCCTTTGCTTCCTCCTTCATGGTCTTATAAATCTCCTTCTTGATGCTGTACACCTTGGGTATCAGGGATGCTTGAGACTGGAACATGAGCCGTGTCGCTTGAAATAATGCACCATTCGCTATTTCGAACCGTTCATTGGAACTCGCATTCGTTGCTTCGTTTTCCAGACGTGATAAGGCGGCATCAATGACTTGCACTGGTTTTGGTGGTCTTGACCGAGTTCTGTGGCAAAGGTTTTTAGTAACGGTTTACAATACAAAATACACCTTCAACCTACTTCATGACTTGGCGTACGTCGGGTCGTTCTTTACCATACAGGTTTGTCATTTCAGGGTTGCCATAAGCATATCGATACGGCGCCAGCGCCGTCTGCAACAGCGAGAGATAGTCAGACAACCTAAACCATTCATGCGCAGAAATCATTTACTTACCGCCACTCGTGGTCTCTTTCTTTGCCATAATTCTCTTAGCGCATTGATATCGAGTGCAGGTTTCTCAAATGCAGGACACCCTGAAGCTTTCCAGACGATCTGCTCCCTCGTTAGCCACCTCACTATGTTATGCTGTTCTGTATATATATAGTTACCCAATTCCGTTCATGTGCGAGTAATGTCAGTATGATTTCTGTGTAAAGTTCACCATGAGGCTTTGTTTGCTTCAATAGATCGATCATATCCTCCTGCATCTTGATAACCCATTTCAACTATCCAATAAGATAATTAGCGCTCACTGAATGAACATGATTCTACCGGCTTTGTTAAAACATACTTGGTCGCCTTCAAGCGTAAAGGATGGTTGCACCAGCGACTGCTTCGTTGCTCCACGCGCAGAAAGTAATTTTTGTGTCCGTTCCTTCTCTTCTTGCGAGAATCCCAGAAGGTATTGAAAGAGTATAAGGAACTGTACTATCACACCACGTCTGACACGAGTATCCTCAATCTAACAGCATTCGTTTAGACCAAATGCGCAAGACCATGATCGTGCCGGTTTGGGAAAGCGTGAATTTACCTCCAACTCCAACAGTCGTCGACTGCTCAATAACCGCGGAAACCGGTAATTTCGCTTGATTTCGTCCAGCATTTGCTGCGCCAGATCCGGGTTGCTTTCCATATCAATATCATCATCCGCGCGCTTCCGTTTACTGCCTGCACTTTCTGAAGAACTGCTTGAACTGCCGGTCATCGCTTGATCCCTCCTTCCTATCTCCCTAAACTTCTCGAGTATCGCTTCCCCTCCCTACACATAGAGCCAGTGAGTTCCATAATAACGTAAGAAAGCGTGAATTTCCTTGCAAACTTACTATCTGTAATTCACTAAAATTGTCTCCTTGGAATATCGTCGGCGGATTCGTAAAATACTGTCGCGTTCTCCAAAACAACTTGTAAAATCTCTTTTGTTCATCTAAGGACACTGTCAGAAAGAGCCCGACTTTTTTTTCTTTCCAGTTATATCTACCTGTCATCATCGGATCCGCATCCACTTCTTCATCACTGTCTCTGATCACTGGCTCCACGTTGAAATCGCCTCTGAGGTTCACACCTGTAGAAGAAAAAAAGGTTACCTCCATTTTGTTATACAGGCTCCTTGGCTTTTGTTTCCTAACCTGATCGTTCACAGAGGGGAAACGAATTCGCAAGGAACATCAGCACGCGTCCGCAAAAAACCGTATTCTTTTCTTTCGAGAGCCGGCGTAGCATCTCATTACACATTCGCAACAGAACAAGCGCCTTGCCGCGCCCCGGCAGCATGCCCTTTTTATCAAACAGCGGGTGAGAAGAGAGTTCATCTCATTAAAAACAAATGCAAACAAACTTACTGCGGTCAGACGCGCTTTTCTTTTCTCAATGTATTCAAAAATACGTTCGCATCCGTCGATCGGATGAACGTCCAGCATTTCTTCCACCACCGTCAGTGGCGCGGCGCCGTCAAGGTAACCTAAGCACGGAATGAGTCCGCGCGCGATCAAGAATGCGCGTCTGTAGGATTTACCTTGCTCGGAGCATGCAAGCACCAGATCCAAAAAATCAAACAATTGTTCAAACATGCCAACGACAGGCGCCTGTGATTACTTTGTCATTTACAAGTCGAAAATCTCTTTGCCATCACACAACTTACAGCCAGCATTCCAAACATCACTTGGCGAAATACGACCTCCAACGCGCTCTTCCACCAATCAGCAACGCCGGACACGGAAGCCAAAGGACCAATGTGCTCTTGCACTACTTGGGCGTACACGGACGACGGCAACTCTTCTCCTTCTGGGAATGTCTGGCGATTTTGTCCTAGCGATTCCGTACAGCGATTAATGGCGCTTTCAGCAGTCGCTTTGAACTCGTCAAAGACGGTCATTGTGGGTATGACTTGCTAATACACAGTACAAAGAAGGAGGGAGGGCGACTTGGTGCTCTTCCACAGTATAATGCAACTCCTAAACTCCGCTTTGTTTTGTCTTTGGAATTGGCAACATGGAGACTTCTGGGATGGATGGTTATAGGGTGGAAACAGTGCAAAGCCACATATTGCAGGTTGCCATGCTTTGTCAATACCTATAGTATTAAGTATCGGGGTAACCCTGATCCAATTGCCCGAATGCTTCGCAACGACGGGCGGTCGGGTGCCGACAAACAGAATCGATTCTTCACCGTAGGCGACTTCACGTGCTCAGATATAGTGAAGGTTCCCATAAGAGACTGGGCGAGTGTCCACATCGTAGGGTTACTCTTTTTATTGCACTCAAGATTTCAATAGACAAAAACAAGGGCATTACTCTGAGCTCAGGATGCGTCACTCGATGTATTCTTTGAACTAACAGATTGAGAAGTTTTAAACGAAATGATATTGATATCCTTTGTAATGACTGCATCTTCAGCCAGCTATCAATGAAATAATTATTCACTGGAGGCACAGATCGTAGAGAGCATGGCTGCTACTTACCCGTTTGTTACCTGCCGTTTCCGCGTAGAGATAGTACTTGTCAATCTCTGGATGCAGTATTTTGGCAAACTCACGGACAGTTGTGCCTGGCCAAAGCAGGATACAGTCTCTAAATGCACCCTTCTTATGTGGGTTGCTGTGTGGGGAATTGATGAGTTGAGATCCATAAAATCGTCATACTCTTTGCTTTACCTTGATGAACTGAACGAGTTCACATTCTTGACAGGATAAACTGGAATGACACCCAGTGTTTCTATCGCTTTTACTAGGACCTCCTGGACACCTGTTGATCCATATCTAAACAAGACCAAGTCTGACAACAATCGCTGCTAAGAACCGATTTGTCGCGATCATGCTGGGTTGTATTACCTTGGACTTTTTCCACACGTCTGATCAGTCGCGTCGTATGATGAGTAAACCGCGCCTCTACATTTTGCCTACGCAGTCCTTACCCTTTCAGCTTGTCATCCATAGTTTTCAGGTCAGAGTCTGGCTATGGATCAGCAAGTCAATAACATGGTTCTCTTCCCTATCCGCCTCATCTTTCAAACTTGCCAAATCTTCTTTGGTCTCCACAATGTCGGTACCTTCAACGTAATTAATGTACCTCTGTTTATGCATTTTTCTAAGAAAGTTTTCGGCGAGTGCGCTCGTCAAGACCAGCTTGCTCTGCAAATAGATTAACAGGTCTTCTTTCTGGTAATTCAACCATATCCGCAACTTTACCTGGTCGTACCGCCGCATAATCCTTGTAATGTTTTTATCTGCATCGGGCATGTCGATTTTGTTCATTGCCTGTGGTGCCACGTATGAATACGTTGTTGCTAACAGGGAACAGGTCGACATTACCACAATCGTAGGAAACCGTTCATCCATAAAGAACTCTACTACTTTCTTTACAGTAGCCTCGTCCCAAGTCTCTAAAGGATCCCGTACACCGCTTTTGTCAAGAGCTCTGGCCACCACTGAAGCGCTGGATCCATATCCTGGACCGAAACTGCGTCAGGATCGATCTTTCCATTCCGCTTAGCATTACGTTACCTGAAAATTGTGTCTGAAGCGTATCCACCGGGCTCGCCTCTGTACTCGA
Source organism: Thermomucor indicae-seudaticae (assembly GCA_000787465.1). NCBI lineage: Eukaryota > Fungi > Mucoromycota > Mucoromycetes > Mucorales > Lichtheimiaceae > Thermomucor > Thermomucor indicae-seudaticae. The sequence goes on from JSYX01000003.1 coordinate 18,862, forward strand.
ACGGAACATTATATACACATACATTTGTTCCTTCCATATACTTCGGCTTACTCAAGGCGACATGTCTGCGGACAATGCTTCCCCACCGTTTCAACAGATTATTCGATATCCAGCTATGAATCTCGGCACGCAACCAATTGATATCGTTGATAGGATCGTAGCCCTGTGTTTCTTTGCCGTTTTGGTCGGTTGTCCCGCTCACATCCACAACGTGGATCAACGCATGCGCGTGTCGAAGATCGTCAAGAAACTGGTTGCCGAGACCCAATCCTTCCGAAGCACCAGGGACCAGACCAGCCACATCCATGATTTGTATTGGTACATAACGCGTGCCGTCCACGCATCGACCTGCCCCAGATTTAGAAAAAAAATCCAACTTTGTAGCCATAAGAAGGGACGAACCTTACCATAACGTGGTCGACACTGATCTTGTTTGCCGTACTTTTTGCAAGGACATTGAACTGGAACGTATGCCACTCCGTGATTAGGTTTGATCGTAGTGAAGGGATAGTTTCCTTGTTTGCGGTAAGCTCGTCATGATCCTTGCAACGGCTGCAACAACTTACCGACTTTGGCCGCAGCGTCTGACACTATGGTTGCAAAAACAATGAGGGAAGCTTAATCAAAGGAAAAAACAGAAAAGACTGGATTATACCTGCATTTAGGAATGAAGATTTTCCTGCAGACGGTTTTCCAACACAAGCGAGCAAAACTTCCTTGACCATTTCCCCTTCCTTATGATAGCCTCTGACAGAACTGAGGTTTTGGAGTCGAACTGATCCTGTTCCGGCAGTAGCAGTCCAAGCAATCTGAGGGCAGACGTTGTTCCCATTTCGGGAAAATCATGTTACAATACTGGGATCAACCTAGCAATAGATGTTCTATGGACAAGTCAAGAGGTTCATAGACAACGACCAGCGATGTCAGCGACCATCGATCTATACTTTCTCGGCTGTATCAAAGAATGGGTTTAAGCTTATTGTCACTTGTGTGTAAAAGACTCAGACCAGTGTCATAATACTTACCAAAACCTCATAATTAAAGCGGCAACTTCATATATTAAACATCCAAAGGTACAATCTGTGACTATATCGAGCGGGTACTGTAGCATCATAAACTATTTCTTCTGCGCGTAATTCAAGCGAGCTATGTGTGCCGGCACCCGGGGGAAGGTCCCGAAGTGCCCTAACTTGACGTTTTGTGTATTATGCCTATTGAGCGTGGATTGCACGCGCGCGCCCCAAGAAAAATAAAAGGCTGAAGAGCCAGGCTTTAGAGAACATCCAGGTATTTGCCATTGTTCACGACTTGTGGCGAACCCGGAGAGCACTCATTTCTGCCAGGACGGCAACGATCGATAGTCGAGGCCTTCGTCCCTTACTTTTACTTGAGCCGCACTGTCAGTCTTCCAACCATGGCATGTACCGACGGATATCACTATACGTTACCGTGGGAAGGGCAAATATCGTTTGAACGCTTGCGGCTTTTCTTCACAGATGCCGCTGTGATCATGTTGTGGCAAGGGATCGAAATACCCGCTTCCCTTCGTCCTCTATCCTCCTCCGCCCAACTGGGGTATGGCAGAGGAGCAGCAGCAGAGGATCCTTTGCTCTGGCTAACCTGATGGCCCACGATGCTGCTGCGGCACCTTTACACGAGCCATCCCCGCCTGGCTAACGGGCCATCCGCAATGTATTTGGCCGCTAGTCCTGCTTCGGCCAACATATCTTTAGGGATTTGTGCCAGTCAACCCAGGAAGCGAAAAACAGACGTACCGAACAGCAGGGAAGCAGACAGCGATTCAAAGTCGTCGCTGCATCGTGCAGATAAGTGTACTTGCGGTAGGCTGTTGACGGACCGAATGGATGGCTCTCCAAGTAGAGGGAAAAAAGAAGACGTGGCCTTTTCAAAATGGTACGTAATGCGGAAAGTCTTGAAAAAACAGAATTACGTTGCCCCATTGTTGGGACTGTGATTGAATCAGTGCCACTGTGCGGGAAATCCGGATTAACTGAAGTTTGATATCCTGCTTTATGTGTTTCGCTAAAGTAGAAGCAAGGCAATCTCACGAAAGAGCAAGTAATTGTAAGGTATTGTATCTTTTACATTAGGCTTGTTATGAATTCCTATTCAGTATTATCCTGTACGACTCAGGAAGATTTTGATGCAATGGTACTGTGGATTGCACGACCCAACTCAAGATCCGTTTGCCTTGGCTATCGGCGCCTATTGGTGTCGTCATATATTCATTCACCATCGCACGTCTATGCTCGCTCGCATCCAATATAGACAGATACCATTCAGCACAAACTGGCCTGGATGGCCCGAGACGCTTTGCGCGACTGCTTTGATGAACCCCACCCAGATCGAATCTACGCCCTCTGTCTCTTGAACATGACGAGCGCCTTGCAAAAGCGCAGCAGAAAATGCATCAGTGGTTCGCAGACACGCCGGACCTTCTCAAGCCTGAACATGCGTTTGAGAGCAACAATCCGGTCATTGCTGAAGCTTGCATGAATCTGGGTATGGAACGCTGCGAAAAAATCATGGATTATTGTTGCACGAATTATGCCCTGCGCCTTCTTTAGCCACTTTGACGCCTCTGCAGCGGAAAACCTTCCTGACCATGGTCGAATGCGCCACAAAGTCCATGAATAACACGTGAATTGATCTTGCAGCCTCTTTATTGAGGATATCTCTGTTCGAACAGAAATGGCTTCTGCATAGTGTAAACTATCATACTTCGGCTGAAATATGCTCTTTTATAATACGGCTGGCCACCAGTGGTATCCAATACCGTACTGATACCAGATCAGCATGGCAATAACAATAGCCAAGAGGAACAGAGACACGAAGCTCATGTATCGGTTCCATCGACGATAGGTTTCTTGTTCTTGCACAGCGGGATCAATAGTCGAACCGGACGGCTGATGAAGAGGCATCACGAGCCACCTACGGAATACGCGACCGTTGGCGATCAGTGAAGAATGTACAGGCCGATAACTGCAAGCAGGACTCTTGGCGGCAAGCGGCAGTACATCGTTGTGTTTGCTCTTCTTCTTCGTTTTGCCGGGAGCCAGCCAAAATCCACCAATCCACCAACACGGAAAGAACAAGAATCCGAAAAGAAACAGGAGAGATTGGGTATGAAAGACGGGTAAAGGTCTAAAGGAATCTCTTGCAGGTGGTTTTACGGTTGAGAGAAACCGCCAGGATGGAGATGGCGAGGACAAGGACGAAGAAATAGTGGACCGACGAAGAGCACGAAGACCACAGCCGCTTCTGCTGCTGCTGCTGCTACCGCCACCACTACTCGTTTTAACGGGTGCATGAATTAACCGTGCTTCAAGGTCTTGTGTCGGATAGCTGACAGGACGTAATAGCGGATGATTTTCTCTATCATGATACAGATGATGCCATGTCCATCGGTGTTTCTTGTCCTTCATCAAAGCAATAAAAAAAGAATAAAGAGAGAGAGAGAGAGACTCTCTCTCTCTCTTTGTCTCGAGAAGAATGTTTTTGAAATATGCTGGCCCCTTTCATACCTAGAAAAAGAAAGAATGATCTGTTTAACCTTTTTGCTGCACCCCTAGCACTGTAAATGGAACAATCGTCAATAACGGGGTTCACCAATGTTTTGACGGGTTGTTCCACATGTTGGTGAAGTTTCTGGAACAGCCCGCTTCATAAAATTACGTGCTCCGCACCTCTAATGCTCTGAACTCGTACACTTCTTCCTGTTGCCTTCAAAAGAAAAGGAAAAAATATGCCGCTCGATTATAGTAAATGGGACAATCTCGAAATATCAGACGACTCTGACATTGAGTGTCATCCGAATGTGGACAAGCGTTCCATGATTCGGTGGAAGCAGCAGGCGATTCATCGAGAACGTGCGGAACGTAAAGCCAAGATTGAGCAGTTGGAACAGTTTATTCCGCTCTCGACTTGGGTTGTCGATGAACTCGATGCTACCATTGCGTCCGTGTCTGGCACTAATGGTTTGGAACAAACCAAGGAGCTGTTGCAACGGGCCAAGGAAAACGGCCGTGGCATTGTGGCCGTGGCTATGCCTCCCAAGAAGGATGATGAGGACGACGACGAGAAGCCGAAGCAGCCTGTGACACTCGAAAAGGCGCTGACGTCCATCATTGACACGTTCGAGCCACGGTGGCAGGAAGAAAGTGCACACGATGAATTGCTCGAACGCCTCAAGGGTGTTCGCAAAGACGCCTCGGATGTCCTAGAAAAGTCGAAATCCGAACTCGAAAAGCTAAAGAAGGAGGCTTCAAAGAAACTGACAATGGAAAACATGTTCCGTGAAACTTCCAATCGAACGGTAAAGTTATTTATGGTCCCACAGCAATATGTATGTGATGCCTAACTGGTTGCTGCTCTAGATCCTCAATAAATCCAAGCCAAAAACCCCGTCAAAGACAACCAAGAAGAAGGAAAAGGTGATTGAAACTTTGAATCCAGGAGCGCAAATGAAAGACTTGGTAAGCATTTCTATTTCGTTAGTTAGTAGAGAAGCGAGATCCTTGTAACGCGGAAAAATATGCTTGTAGTCTATTGCGGATCAGAAAGCTGAAGACAAGCCTGCGGAAGAAAGCGATGATGATACCGAGGGAGGCTCTGACCTTGAGTTATCCAAGGAAGCACAGGCCTTCCTCAAGTGCAAGGACTTTGAAGCTAGCTACAAACATTTATTACGGTACCCGGAAATTGTTAAAGAAACCTATTCAGATCAACTGTTAGCCGAGGCATTTACGTCACAGCTCAAGGGCCGAGAAGAGTATGCGCGACACTGTGTGGTTCAATCGCTGACGCTGCAATACTGCGGACAACTTCAGCGAGGTGGTATCGAACGATTCTTTAAAAAGTGAGTGCTTCCTTGGAATGGCCAGATATGAAAGCCAAAGGATGGATACTGACGATAGCTGTGCGTGTTTAAAAAAAGGATGATTGGTGGAGACGAACAGGCACGGAGGATGTTCTTCCAAGATGTTGACCAGACATATGGCCGGATCAAGAAACGAACCGCAGAGATTCTGGCTGAAAGAGCAAACGAGCAAGTGGAAACAATCCAACTGCAGACTGCCAACGATGGGTCGCAGATCACGGTGCGTATTCCTGATCCTAATGTCGAAGACCAAAAACAGGCCTATGAAGTATTTATGGCCCTGCCAGAAGCTTTCCGGGAGGCTTTGAAGACGGGCGAACTTGAAAAGATTAACAAGGTCTTGGAGAAGACCCCTGTGAAAGATGCGGAGACTTTGGTGCAAGTCTGTTCAGAATATGGATTTCTGGACGTAGGAGACCAAGTCATTGACCAAACGCAGCAGCAACAGCAGCAACAGCAGTAGTCGCAGTAGTAGTAATTATTTGCAGATATATTATCATCAAATCATTCTTTGTCAGAGTTCCATTCTTTTTAATAACATTAATCTTTTAGCTTGCTGTAAGAGGGATTCATCAGGACTTGATGTGAACTGGAAATTTGTCTCCGACGTAAAAAGAACTCGGAAAAGACGGTTGTTTCTCTTCTCCTTCCTCTCCATTACTCTTACTGCATTAGCTAAATGGCTCTTCCAAAAAGAATCGTCAAGGTGTCTTTCCGTGTGTTTCAAATACAGAAAATATAAGGCTACTAACGTAAAAGGCAGGAAACAGAGCGTTTGCTTGCTGAACCTGCTCCTGGCATTAGTGCGACACCACATGAAGACAATTTACGGTACTTTGATGTTATTATTGCCGGCCCAGCACAGTCGCCATTCGAAGGTAAAACGACAGCAACAGAAGAATGACGAGTGACAGTATCAACGTGTGGCGCAATTAGGTGGCGTATTCCGTCTGGAGCTCTTTCTCCCTGAAGACTATCCCATGGCACCTCCGAAGGTGCGTTTCCTGACAAAGATTTACCATCCCAACATTGACAAATTAGGACGGATTTGTCTCGATATTTTGAAAGGCACGTAATGGCTTCCCTTTTCTTTTTTTTTTTTCGGCCACGTCATGCTTTCTTACGTTATCTCTGCTTTGTAGACAAATGGTCACCTGCTCTTCAGATTCGCACCGTCCTCCTTTCGATACAGGCACTCTTGTCGGCTCCCAACCCAGACGATCCGCTGGCAAATGACGTAGCACAGCACTGGAAGGAAAACGATGAGGATGCCATCGCAACGGGTAAGCACTGGTTTCTGAGACCGTGTGTAGGAGAAAGATATTTTGTCCTGATCAATCTCATAGCGCGTGAGTGGACTCGGATGTACGCTCAAAACTGAAAAAGAAAAACCCGAGATATCAGTTTGGTTCAAGCCTTGTTTGATTATTAGGGATCGAAGGTGCGCGATCCGATCCGATCATTGGGTTTGTTAGAGTGCATTATATATAACCAACACATACCTGCGTTCCTTTTAATAAAATGAAAGACACGAATATGGGGATGAATAAAGAGAGAGAGCGTATTTTTTTGTATTGCTTTTCCCGTTATTCAACTACGTCACAGTAGCCACCAAAGAACAACTTTGTAACAAAAGACATCTTGTCGTAGCATTTGGATTGTGCTTACGCGGTCTTTTCGAAACTTGGCGACGGTTTGATACACATTATATCAAGTCGTCCGTCTCGTTTCACTTGGCTTAACAGTGACAATGGAACATTAGCAAGTACGGTGCCGTGACCTGTCAATCGCTGTATGATGGCACGTCCTGCCGAGTGGTGAACAATCACGGCTCCTGCGCCGTGCTGTTTTTCCCAGTACGGTCATTTAATGAGTTCTAAACGTGCCATTGGGGTCTTCAGAGACGCCAAAGTCGGTCCACCCGTTATATTGGATATCATCCGCTGTGCGGCTGACCGCATCCCGATCGAGCATAAACCATTGGCGTGCGACTGTCTGACCTTCTTCGTCCTCTTGTTTGTGCATTCGATGCTGCTTGTTGCCAATTTGTTCTTCGGACAAGAGAAGAGACGATCCATAACTTGTCGGCTAACCGATGACCGTATGGGTGATCTACACAAATTCATCATAAGACTCTCGGTCCATACAGTGGCTATATAGCCTCTTTCTTCATGACTTACTCTGTTTATTTCTTCTCCGCGGGCTGCATTGTCTCGCTGTTGATTTTGTTGGATGCTGAAGAATGCGACCTGTGGTGAGATCAAGCGAGCAATCGGACCAGAAACCGTTCCTTTATACTGCCATGACTTGGTTCCATGCTTTGTCGGATATCAGAAAAGGATGGGTTAAAGGTGTGATTACTGTCCACCATGCGCTGTGACCGGTCCCGGTGAAGGAGGTGGAAGAAGCATGATACAGGATCGTTGTTGATATTGATATTGGTATCCGAGGAATAGTTGCTGTTGCTTGAACTATAGCGAGATTGAATTGCATTTAGAAACTCTTGAGGTTGCTGCAATAGTGGTGATCTTGGTGCTGTGAAACTGGGTATTGGCTTGCTGACAAACATGGATTGGTGCTGATCACCTATCGATCCATCCGCTATGTTATTCTATACTGATGATATAGTAGCGATAAGGGCACAGTTGCAAACGGTGTCGAATACGAGTTTCCTTCAGCATTTGTTGATGGATGACTGCTGCACTTGGGCATTTGATCATCTTTTAAGCGAAAGAAAGAGATTGAAAACAGGACTTGCAATGTTCCTTTGGATGTGCATAACAGACAAATAATAGACTGACACCTACTTTTATCAAAGGACCAATGGAACGGTCTGTCTGGGCTCTCGCCGTTGCTGGATGATCACGTGTCGCGTTTTGAAACATAGGCCAGTGAACGGACGGCAGGAGAGCGCGAAGAAAAAAAAGTGAGAAAAAATCTCGCCACTTTTTTCTTTTATCTCTCTTCTTTTGTCTAGTTTCGATCAGTGTCAATCTTTGATAAAACGTACGTGCGTCGGTTTGGGGGAGATATCGATCAAGATTTTTTTGACTGGGCATCTTTTGTTTTCTGTCTTGTGTCACCTTAGTTCAGGGTCGCACAGAATGGAAAGCGACGCTTGTGCAGAAGGCAAGTTGTACAAAGGCCATTGTGTGCCACGTGTAAGCTAAATGAATTTATCAAAAATGCCAGCGTGGATGCCAAAGACATCCAACCATTCTAACGTGGAGGAGACAACCCAATTGACTCCTACAAGAGGAAGTCCAGGAACAGACATATATGTGTATCTGTCAGTGTTTTTGTCTTACCACTTTGCGCAGGCCGATTGGCGAATCATGTTCAACACAATGCTTCTTGAAACACGTACTCTGCGTTTCACTGCAAGCCGCCGCCTGATCCTGACCGCCTCCGTGCCGCCATACCAGGTGTTCCACCCAAGCAGTCCGGTGGCTCACGTTCAGGCTTGCGTCATGCACGACGACAGAATAATTGAAAAGGTGTCGGCGGGTCACTTTACTTACACTTTGGCAGAACATCCGTCATCACTTACCCCGACAGATCTGCCCAAGCAGCAGCCGCAGTCGCACCAGCAGCGGCCACCGACCATGTTGGGACATCCTTGGTATGAAGCGCCGTCATCGTCCCACCCTTTCCCATTGCAAAGTGAGTTAATCAATCAATCACTGATCACTTATCTTTAAAAAGATCCGCTGCCTAATCACGCAAGCAATCATTAGATAACCCTACGGTCTTTGACCTTAAGCTGCCTAGTCCGGTAGCCGCAGCTGCATGTGCGGAAAAGGCCTTGTCTCTTGGATCCTTGCTTCATCACGACCTTGAACACAGATTCAATAAGCCGGAAACCTTGCAAGCTATATCCCCCGCATCAAGCGACTTGTTGAGTCCAGGCTCAACCTCGTCTTCATCCGATGATCGACACTTTCCCATGTTTAGCGGCGCGCCGCCGCCGCCGCAGCAGCAGCAGCACGTGCCGCCAATGGCAGTCTCTCCGCAGGAATGGACAATGCCCAGTGGTGGCGCAGCTGTGGTCACAAGGCCAACAGGCACTCAAAGGAAAAGCAGTGCGTCATCGACAAACCGCATTCTTCGTTACAAGAAGCACAAGCCCAGCAGCAGCAGCAGTAGTAGTAGTGCTACTACTTCGTCGACAATGAGAACATGGCAGCCGTACCCGTCTTCGGGAGCGAGCGTTGAGCTGGACTTGGTGGGCGACTTTAACGGGGTTACCGAGACGTGGTCTACGGAAGAAGTCCGTAAGGGACGACGATTGGTGCGGTTTTGGCGTGAGCCCACGGGAGAAGACAACGAGCATATCCGGTGTGCGTTCCGGGTGGAGCAGGAGCCTCTCGTCGAGCAAGAAGCGCACGGATACTCGACAGTTATACGTACCGACGCGATCGTTTCCTGTATTCTGTGGCAAGACAAGTACTATGCGACCTCGGTGGACGCCATCGCCTTGCTTGAATGTTTGCTGGGCATCCGCTTTACGATCGAAGACAAGAACCGCGTGCGTCGCAATCTGGAAGCGTTCCATCCAATCACTGTCAGCAAAGGCAAGATCGATACGCTTGACTTTTTCAAGCATATCATGGGCTTCCCGCCTCCGCGACCTCGGAATATTGAAAAGGACATCAAGGTCTTTGAATGGCACAAGCTGCCTTTTGCGATCAAGAAGATCGTGGTGAAACAGCTCCTGGGTCGGTCGTCACAGCGAGCGCTTCGAGCCGCGCCGATGCCTGCTTCTTCTCAGGAAGAGGACGATAACGACGACCAGCAGCACTCATTTCAGACGCATCCGTAAGTGTCCGTGATCCCCCCACCTTTGCAAGTAATTATATATCTCGCATTCTATATCCATGTAATATCCCCCCTTATTGTTAGCTTTATAATGGCAATCCCGATATAGCGTAATGATAATGACTTGTACTTTATGGCATAAAAAAAATAAAAGAATCCCCTTTACAATGTTGCTTTCTGAATTTTTTTACGATGACTGATAAGATGCTTGTCGCTCGCGTACTTCGTCCAGCGTAGGGACAGAGGTCATGGAGCCTTCGCGTTCTACAGCCAGCGAGGCTGCCGTGTTTGCTTCTTCGAGTGCGTTTTGCACGCGAACAAAGTAATCTTGATCCTTGGCTCGTACAAAAGCAGCCAAGAAGTATCCCTAATTGCAATAAAGTTATTATTAGATAACAGCCAAGAGAAAACGGTTACTTACGACAAAAGTGTCGCCGGCGCCCGTCGTGTCTTTGACTTGTACTTTACGACCAGGGACAATGAAATCACGGACGCGTCCTCCTTCGTGTTCGCGAAACTTGGCCACCACACCTTGACCGCCCAAAGTGACCACGACGCCTTGCATACGACTGAATCGATCCAGCAATTCGGCAGCGAGATCCAGTCCCTTGGCCGGCTTGCTGCCTCCGAGTTCGCCATACAAAGCCTCTGCCTCGTGCTCATTCACGACCAAGATCGTGACCTTGTCAAACGGGAACTCGTTGATGATGCCCGGCGTGAGAGGCGCCGGGTTGAACAAGACCGATAATCCCTTTTCGGCCGCGAGTCGCATAATCTCGCCGCCTTGGCTGATCTCGTTCTGCTGCACGATCCAGTCGCCAGGTCCAAAGTGCTCCAGAACTTGTGCTGCTTCGCTCGCTTGGTAGGATCCGTTGGTGCCGGGATGCAGCACGATGCAGTTGTCACCCGTTTCTGCGCTCAGTTGGATGAATGCGCGGCCGTTGCTCTATAACGCGCGCGTAAGACGATACCCTGTCTCTCTTTTTTTCATCTGCTTCCGTTTCTCACACCTCTTTTTCGGATACTTTGGTAAAATTCATGTCAATTCCGTTCTCGTTCATGTATTCTTTCACCTTGTCTCTTGTGTAAGCAGCGTCTTTCAGAGGGCAGAAGACCTTCTTACCCAGACGGCGTCATGGCCCACTTTTCCTGCGTGATATACAGCGCCGCCCGCCTAGCAATGCCCGACCGCGTGTCACTTTGTGCTAATGCCTCTATTACGCGCATCCTATTTACCTTGGCCAATGCCATGGACTGGTTGGCGCCTACGAGTTCCTAGGTTGTCAGTGGCACGCTCTATCCGAAAGTTGAGTTGCACTGCGTCTTATACCTTTGCCTCCTGCACGCACATAAAAATTGGTCGAGGATATGGTTTCGCCGGACCTGCAAATGTGGGGCACTGCAAAGAACTGGTCGAGATTGACCGAACCGTAATTGAGAATCTTGCCCACCATGACAAGAAGCGTTCCGTTTCCACGGGTTGACCGTGGGTGAGCATTGAGTCGGAGAAGAAAAGTGCGTTTTCCCCCTTTTGAGTCTCTCGACCGCTTGTATCTCGAACACACAAGACAATGTGCAACTGCGGTAGTGCGCCGTCTACGCACGTTTCTTCTACTTTAATGCATTGGGGGCTGTATTTGACGTTTTGTGTGAATGGACTGTATCAGCTGAGAGCAGGTAAAAAGGATAGCATACATACGTCATCCGATGGTTTCTTGACGGAGTATGAAAAATCCGAACCGGGTCTAAGGGTGCTGGTATTTTTCTTTTTTGTTTTGGCCTTCTCACCTTAGACTTTTACATTAAGCTCGTCATGATTGCTCCCATCACTGGCAAGTTCCGCAAGCAAGCCATCAAGGACATCACCTTTGCACTTTCTCTGGGCTTTGGCGCCGGCTTTTACTTTTGGCACTACTACCACATTCCCAGCGTTCAACGCCGCGATGCTTACTACGCCAAGCTGGAGGCTAGCAAGAGCCAGTAAACAACGCGAACAAGTCGGGCTGTCGCGTCTGCAGAAGCAACCTATCTAGAACGCGCTCAAATACACGACACAATGGCTTTTTTCCTCTTTAATCCACTTTTTGTTGCGTCTTTTCCCTTTCTCATTAAAAAGTGGAATTTCAAGAAAAATATTGGTGCGAGAAACGCGATGTATTGAGTTTTCTAATGAGCACACACACACAGAGAGAGATACATTGGGTAACAACAACAACAACAACAACAAAAGGAGGATGTGGCAGGGCTTATTCTTTTTTTTGTGCAAGAACGGGTTTAATCAACAATGTTGATCTTGACGGTTTCTGTGGAAGTGATACGGGTGCGTCTGAGCTGGACCTGCTCAACAAAGTCAACGGCGTACGAGCCGGGTTTGAGGTAGCTGGGGACAGTCCATTGCTTGGTATAAGTCACGTACTTGTCTTCCTTGGCAGCGACGGGGCTAAATGCTACATGAGTCCTTGTTCCTTTTGATTGGCGTAGGGGGCAATTTACCAGCTCTTGTGAATGTAGCTAATCTGTTGCTGCTTCTTGTTGCCAGTTCTACGGTGCAAATTGACATCGAGGCTCAGGGCTTTGCCCATCGACGTTCCATCTTGATAAAGGCACAGATTGAGTTTACCCCTCCGCTAACAGCAAAATGGAACCACATCCTCTTGTTCTCACCCTTGACTAGTGGCTGCATAACGTACTTAATCGTCAACTTTTCACCAGGACGAACATCTTGGCCGTTTGTAGGCTCAATAATCTTCATGAATTGAAGTTGCGAGTAAATACTGGCGAGCGAGGTCTGGACAAGGCAAAATAGAACAGCTGAGAACAAGAGCGCCTTTGACAATTGCATGTTATCAAGGAACGAAAAAAGATGTAAAAGTAAAGAGAGAGAGAGAGAGAGAGAAATCCGGGTTTTTAACAAACCGTATAAATAAAATGGGGCGCACAAGTCAAATTGTCCCAAAATACTCACAAGCAGAAAAGCGTAACACAATTTGGAAAAGCTTGTGCCACGCCCTTTGCACGAACCCTCCGCTCTCGTGTTGTTCTTCCTTTTCCATCGGCCACACAGAAAACCCGGAAAACGCGGTATCGAAATAGAAACTCGGTTTGTGTCCCTTTTATTTTTCTAAGGCTTGATTAGCAATTTACCCGTGGTCTTTCTGCTCTCGATATCAGTATGGGCTTGCTGGGCATCCTTTAGATCGTACACCTTGTGAACATGCAGCTTGATATGGCCCTTGTTCAACAAGTCGAACAGTTCGCCCCACCACTTTTTGGATTCTTCCCGGGTCGCAAGGTAGTTGAAAAGCATCGGTCGCATAAGCTTGAGGTTCTTTTCCGTCAGTCGAGAGATCTCGACCTACAGTGCGTGATCATAAAGACGTTAGCAGAAAGCCCGGGGGCGGGGCCCTGGAGCCTGCCGAAACTTACGGGAGGAACAATGCCCGACGCATTGCCAAAGGATATCACCGTACCAAGACGGCGAGCGCAGGCCAAAGAGATATCAAAGGTAGACTTGCCAACACCATCCAGCACAGCATGACATCCCAGACCAGAAGTGATCTCCTTGACTTTGGCGACCACGTCTTCGCGCGTATAATCAATCACGTAGGCTGCTCCATTCTCACGGGCCAATTTGGCCTTTTCTTCCGAGCTCACGGTACCGATCACAGTCGCTCCCAAGTAGCGGCACATTTGGCATAACAGTAGTCCCACGCCACCCGCAGCAGCATGGACAAGAATATAGTCTGTATTAAAGCGGATTAGCAAAGGATAGGGGCAAGAGAGAGATGATTACGGACCTCCTTTCTTGACCGGATACGCGTCGCGTACCATTGTCCAGGCGGTCAAACCCTGGAGACCAACCGTGGCAGCCGCCTCATAGGAAACATTGCTGGTAATATGTTCCGTGTTGTGGGCCGGAACAGCCGTGTACTCTGCATAGGCTTCTGCGCCCAAATACACGACGCGGTCACCGACCTTGAAATCCGTAACGCCTGGACCCACCTCGGTGACCTCACCAGCGCTGTTACCCCCAATTAGTCAGACAACCTGCCCTCACCCCTCCCGATCTTGCCCGCTTTCACGCCTATTACCCTTCGCGACCGAGAATAAACGGTGTCGGCAAGGGATACAGGCCTGAGCGATGGTACGTGTCGATATAATTGACACCTGACAACCAAAAAGAAGCTTCCAGTCAGCGCTTCAGATACATTTTGTTTGAACAGCAAGAACCTACCAATAAAATGGTTTTTGACGACAACCGTGTTTTCCTTGGCTTTCGGGATAGGAACATCCTTGTACAGCATCTTGTCGACGCCACCGGTCTGTTCAACGACAATTGCTTTCATGGTTGACATGGCTCGTTGCTGGAAGAATGTTCGGCAGGACGGGTAGCGAAAAGAAGCTGTTACGCGAGCTCGAACAAGTTGCAGCATAAAATATATGAGAGAAAAAATGGGGATTGATTTGTCAGACGAATGCCGTCATTCTTTTGCCGATGGAAACTCAGCGGGAAAAAAGGCTTTGCGTTATATTATATCCAAACCACTAGAGCCATTTCGTTGTTTTACAGGGTTGACTGGTTTGATAAAAACAACGTAAGGTACACCCGGTGAATAGCTTGCTTGCGGCGGCAATAGCAATAGCTGCTTCAACAACACCGTTCTCTGTGATCATTCCAGCTTTACATGATGGTCATTGGCTGAGGCTTCCGGCCCGCAGCCAACCAAAAGCTGCGGCTCTCGAGACTAAAACGCATTTTCATTGGGTGGCCTTGAGACTAAAATCCGCTTTCATTGGCTGGGTTTTTGGCCCGTGAGACATTGTAAGCGCGCATCGTGCATTGTATCAACAGTTCAGCAGCTTTTTAATATCACAATGAAACTAAGAGCAACCAAAAGCTCAGAAGAATGCGCTTGTTCGCAACGCAGGACGACCTGAAAAGGATGTACATCCCAGATTGCAAAGAACTTTTTGCGATTTGGACTATCTCCAAATGATACACGGGAAGTGACAAAGATTCGACTACGAGCCAACCTCGATTGCCGATCCATAAGCTGCCGATAGCCAGACAAGACGAATAGTAATTGCAATTTGGAGATTATATTTGTTTTGAGCCTCCAAAAGAAGTGTGCGGCCCCGTCAAAAGACGTGAGGCATCGAAAAAAGGCAGATCGACCGCTTTCGAACGATTCTGCTTCACCAATCGACACCGCATTCGTGCCGTGAGACCATTTTTGTAAAAATTGAAATCGGCCCCGACCAAGAAATCACCGAGCCTACAGAACTGAATGATAAACCCTTGAAGTAAAAATGTGTGTGCGCCCGTTTCTCGCTCGATTGAACGTCTATATGGTCTAAAGAATCAATACTTTACACCGTTTATTTTCGTTCTTCGTGGACTTGAATTGCGTCTATCAGACGAATTGATCAAGCTCTACATTTTGCATGAGCCTCAAATTTGCCGTCGGAAAGTATATAACAATTGTTAAGGGTCTGGGCCAGTGGCAACGTAAACACCAGTATTCCCCCCTTTTGTCTCCTGCTGATATTGCTGCAATAACCGCTGACGCCCCCTAAAACATCAAAGATGCAGAAAGGAGCCAATCGATCATGCACCTTTCTTTTCCCTTTCTCTCTTTTACCCGGAAGTTCTGTCTCTCCTCCTTAAACTAACTTGTGTTTGTTGTTTCATCCAGTAAAAAGTTATGGTGGTCTCGCATTAACACTTTTTTAAATACCCTCTGTAATTAAACAAGGAGAGAGAGATATTATTCCCTTTCGAACGCGCGTTACAATTCCGACACGGATTCAATGACGATGGCCGACCGACGCAATGAGAATAGCATGACCAACAAACGGCGATGCAGCAGTTCGGCATTGCCAGGTGAAGAAGAGCAACAACAGCGGCGACAGCGGCGGCCTTCTTCGCTCACTGTACAAACACCGTCTAATGAAAACGTTGCACAAACGTCAGATCGTCGTAAAAACGTGTACTCTTGGTCCTCTACTTCCTCGTGCTTCTCCACCAGCTCTACCTTTTCTTCAATCTCCACACCCGTCACGACAATTACGACCGCCACCCTTCTGGCAACAGATCCGCATGACTACTTGTTGCCTTTGGATTTCACTACCGAAGAAGAAGACGACGAAGAGGAAGAAGAGGAGGATGAGGATAAGGATGACGAAGAGCGCCAACATCGTCTTCACCAGAGACAATGGCGTCGTCGCGTGAGTCGGTCACTCAGTCGCGCAGCATCCAACGGTGACGTTGCAATGGTACACCGAATTTTGACAGATGAATGGGTGCGGCCTTTTCTTGATTTGGATGCACCCGACGACGAGCAAGACGGAACCACCCCGCTGATTTATGCAGCTTGTTTCGGAAAATCTGACGTTGTACGAATGCTTTTGGAAGCAGGTGCGGGCGTCGACGTTCAAGACAAACGTAAGGAGAAGAACAGGTCGAATCTGTCCCAAAGTGAAAACCTAATTCGGCCTCTTTGTAGGTGGTTGGACAGCGTTAATGTGGGCAACCACCAACAATCACAGTCAAGTGGTAGAGATACTGCTTGCTCATGGTGCGTCGTCCAATACTCGGTCAGCTCGTGGAAGAACAGCATTTGACTTTGTCGACGTCGAGAACGAGCATATGGTGCATATTTTGTCGCATCAACAAGACAACCTATTACCAGCATCAAGTTCCGACTTGCGGCGGCGGAGGCGGCAAAGTATCAGAAAAGCAGCAGCAGCCAAAATTGATAATCATAGTAAAGACGAAGATTCTCTGGTCAATATCTACTGTCAATCAGAAAGCTATGACGAACTTTTGGAGCAAGAGCATCGGACGTTGATGGCTCTCGGCGATAAGGACGATGACGATGATGACTTGGCAGAATGTGACGCAAGCATGGAATCCATCCATCGATTTTCATGGGACAAGTGCTTGCCTGATCAAATGTTTGTCTTTAGCGAAGACAATGCCGAGCATATCCTCGAGACAGCCATCACCCGTCTTACGTTGCCCATGAAATCGCGCCAAGAAATTTGGGTGCCAGCCAACATTATATTTCTTTGCGCACGGTTTGCCCATTATTACTCTAGCAGGGACTTGTTGCATCAATTTATAACCGGAGCGGTTGCCAAAATAAGTACAGTCATTAAAGTAAGTCAACCAATCGATCAACAGTTATGGAATTTGTCACTATGGTTATTAATTAGCCAACCGTTCGCCCCCCCCAAAAAAAGCAAAACGCAGGTGATATACACACTTTGGCGTTTTGGATCGCCAATTTGTCACAGATCCTTCATTACCTTAAAAAAGACACGGGACTTGTTGTAGCAACAGCAGAGTATCAGCTGGCAATCTCTGAGCTGATATGCGAAACGTACAATCTTCTCGTATTTGACTCTGAGCGGCGCATAGCCAAGATTTTGGAACCGGCTATGCTCGAACATGAACCGATCGCGGGCTTGGCAGATCAAGTCGATTTCGCAGACGACTGGCACCGATTCTTCTTTCGCCGTAACCGCAACAGGCGGTCGATGCCACCCGATATCTCAAAGGAAACCAACCAGATATCATCCTCATCACGCATGCTCTCACCACAATCCATCACCTCTTTACTGTCGTCTATTCTCTACATCCTACAATCCTACGAGGTCCATCCTGCCATTATCCTGCAAGCGATGGCCCAGTTTTTCCACTTCATGTCCTGTGAGATGTTCAATCAAATCCTGACCAACAAAAAGTACCTTTGTCGTTCCAAAGCCCTGCAGATTCGCATGAACGTGACCGCCATTGAGGAATGGCGCCGGGAAAGCCAACTGCCTTCGAACCTCGACACTTATTTTAATCCATTGGTCCAGCTCTTGCAGCTTCTGCAATGCGTGTCCCAGCTTAATGAACTCATGCTCTTTGTCAACACCACGAAGACGTTTGATCTCTTGAATCCGTTGCAGATCAAACGTTGCGTGTTCAATTACCGCTACGAAGTCTCCGAGCCTCGGTTACCAGACGAAATTGAGAAATATGTTTTGCAGATTGCTGAAGACACCGTGCGAAGGGCGGCGACGACCACTGATCATCATACAACAGGCTCCTCTGGCCGAAACAGCAGCAGTACGTCTTCTTCTTCCAGGCCTGCGAGTGTTTCTAGTCTGGGCAGCTTGTTGGTAGCTAGTATGACCGGCAAATCACCTCAGCAGCCAAAGAGAAGTTTCGATATAGCAGTAGACGAAGAAAAAGAAGAAGATCAGGATTGTGTCCGGGGACGTGTGATCGAGAAGCGAGATTCACGGTATATGCTTCCGTTCTCGCTTCCCACGACAAGCGGGTCGCAAGGCTGGGGCAGGAAACCGTCAAGTGTCCA
This sequence comes from Thermomucor indicae-seudaticae, assembly GCA_000787465.1. Lineage (NCBI taxonomy): Eukaryota > Fungi > Mucoromycota > Mucoromycetes > Mucorales > Lichtheimiaceae > Thermomucor > Thermomucor indicae-seudaticae. The sequence goes on from JSYX01000003.1 coordinate 36,949, forward strand.
GAAACCAAGCAGCCTATCGGATACCATGTGCCAGGAACTCAAGGACAAACTTTATGCAGAACGGACTGCGACTGAAGACTGTGGCGTCGTCCCTACCATACCCGAAGAATGGATGGATAGACTGGATAGCAATCTTGTCTCTTGAAATCAGGCTGAAACATGATATCGATTTGCACTACTAGAATGGGCTCATTTGATGACTGCAGACCTGATAAGCGCTGCTTCGCTCGAAACATGATGAACAGAGAGGGTGTTTGGCTGCCCACGTTTTTTAAATTTGGGAGTTAGAACTCGTAAGAGCATCCCGATCTTTATCGATCCTTTCTTGGTACTAAGGCTCACAACGGGTAAAGGCCGTCGGGTCACGGGTAGAAGACGGCCGGTTGAGGTGACGTACCCAGGTACCCGTCGGATAAAGGAAAGCGGTTCCTGGTTTTCAAATTGTCACCTGACGGCCGGGTAACCGTTAGTTTAACCTGTGTGCGACTTAACGCCACACTGAAAGCTTCTGAATTCCGTATAGATTCATTTGCGAGGCAATGCAACGACATCTGTGAGCGGATTTCGATTGCCTTATGTTCAGGGCAATCTTCAGTTATGCACAAAGCGTAAGAATGTTTTCCGATGAACAATAAACCAGATGTCTGCAAGCAGATGGGGTCCCCCCTTTTGGAGGTGATCTGAGGCATCGCAAAGCGCAGCGTACAGACAATCATTCCAGTAATAGTACTGGGGATTTAAGCCAAGACAAGGGGATGGGGTTTGCGTGGCACAAGCAAGTTTCTTTCCGACCTTAAAAACAATGAAAGGGGAGTAGCGTCCAGAAAATGCGATCCACGTGAGAGCGAGAGAGAGCGGCTACTTATACAATTTTAATTAGAGGCGTGGTTCATGCACCACCCCTTTTCTTTTTTTATCCTGCCCCTCTCCCAGGATGCGTTCCCCTTTTCCTGTTTCTCTCTCTCTCTCACACTTTTTTCCCTTCTTCCTTGCTCTCTTTATGCTTCGCTGGCAGAATCACCACCTTCATGTCACAAAGCGTCATTAGCGATTCGTTCTCCTCATCCGGGGCCAACGACTCGCTTATTTTCGGCGTTCCTCTAGCGCAGGATCCTTACAATATTATCACCCAAGTCGATAACGACACCGTCTATATCAGGCCGCGTATGAACACGACTGGCCTTGTCGAATTAAAGGTTTATAACATAATATGATTCGACTTTCGAGTGAATCTCTCATAGGTTTTATCAGGTGGGCGTGCTCTTACCATTTAGTCAGACGACTGATAATTTCACTGCCGAGATTGTTTGGGGGTAACAGCAATAAAGCAAGGGGAGAGAGAATTCGGGGAGATTAACGACTCTGCAACTGAATTAAAATTAGTGGCTCGTCCGCAATTCGGATGGCTGTGAACGACATTAATGCACGCGGTGTGATACCTGGTGCCTACGTCAGTTTGATTGAGAAAGACTCGTTTCCGGTGACATCCGTCAACCAGAACGCGGTCACCGATGCGGTCTATGCCTCTGTGACACTATTACAACAAGGTGTCATTGGTGTTATCGGCGACGTCTCGAGTTCTTGGACGAGTTTGAGTGCATTAATGACAAGTACGCTGGAGATACCACAGTGCTCATTCACTGCAAGTGCTAGTAAGCAACAAGCCTTATACTTTAGCCCCAACGAACGAACGAACTGACCGACCGATAACTTTTTTTTCTCTAGTTGCATTTTCTGACAAGACGCAATACAAGTACTTCTTTCGGACCATCCCCACCCAAGTGATTGTTGCCGATGTCATGTTAGCGTTTGCAGCTCAGGAAGGATGGTCCAAGGTTGGTATCATTTATACAGATGATCCTCTTGGTCAGCAATGTGAGTTTTATTGATACGGGGGAAGAAGGTTCTTAAAAAGACACGATAACTGAAAACACAACACAGTCTGTCAACACGCAATTATTCAGGCAGGCACCATGAACATGCAAATCCTTCGATACCAGTCGTTTTCGCAGGACAACCCTGATGAAGACATGAATACGTCGATCCATAATGTCACGTCCGGCGGCGTGCGTATCATACTCGTGGCCGCTACGGGAGATTCGCAGGCATCGCTTATGGTCCGTGCTGCCGAGCTGGGCTACCTGTCGGACGAATACGTTTGGCTGTTGAACGGGGATTATACCACCAACTTGATGAATGCAGTGAATCAACACAATGCCGCTGACACGAACAGTACGACGAGGATCGATTTTAACAGCACGTTTAATGGCTTGTTTATATTCGACAACTGGCTTAATCTCTACGGCTATCCACCATTCGAAGCCTTCTTGGATGCCTGGTCTCAGTTGAATCCTGCTGCGTAAGCCATTCAATCCACGTTCAGTTAGTCAATGAGAGATCGCTCAGACGTGAAAATGAATGTATATTCAGGTATCCTTATGCTGGTCAACGGAATATTTCAACCAACGAAGGGTAAAGTACAGTTACGGATCAATAGCCCTTTTCCTTCTATTACTGATACTTTCTCTCTCTCTCGTTCTTATAGGTTGGCTTATTCATGCATGATGGTTATGGCAGAAGGCTTTAGTAATGCTATTGCCAATATCAGCAATCACACGTACGGTCTCGAACAACTACAATCTGGCGACTTGGGCCAGTACATGACGCCACCTGCTTTCAATGTCGGCTATGTAGGACCGGAGGGACCCATGATTTTTGACTCGAACGGGGATTTGACGACGTCGTAAGAGCGCATCAAACAATGTCTTTGCGAAAGAATAATACTCAGTATTCTTTCATAGTAACTATGTTATCTATAATTTGCAAGAGGGCAACCTCGTAACAGTGGGTCACAGCATGACGGGCAACATACAGCTATCTGGATCTCTCATGTTTCATGACGGTACCTCCAAGGTGAGTGCATATCTCGATGATGTTGACCGAGTTTTAGTGATCATTGTTCTTGTTAGTAGCCTCCATCAGATTCACCACCTAGTATGGCGCTGAACCCCGATTTCTCATCGCTCGTGGCGCATGTCATATTGGTCGTATCAGCCATCGGTATACTTTTCGCCATAGCTGTCTTTTTCTTGGTAGTGTTCTTTCGGAAGCATGAGATCTTTAAGGCATCCAGGTAAGAGAGGCTGCGAATGAAAACAGGTTGTTTTCTAAACGCGATGTGTACTCTATAGCCCATTGTTTTGCTGTCTGGAGCTGATCGGTTTCATGCTGACGTACGCCTCGGTGATTACCATGATTGATATACCTAGTCCAGCTACCTGTTACATTACACCTTTAATGTTTAATCTTGGCTTTCTTCTCATCCTTGGGTGAGTTGCTGCGCGGTTGGCTGGATTGTCCGGTGTCGAGTTATGATTAACGTTCTATGATGGATAGCAATATGATTGCCAAAAATTATCGCATTTATCGCATATTCAACAACATCTTCATTACACGCACAGTTATTACAGACATGCAACTCGTTAAAACCACTTCAGTTGTGGTTAGCATTGATATGGTAAGTGAGCAAGGACATGTGCGTGCATCTTCACCCCCGACTAAGAAGGTTTATCTTATTTTAGATTATACTCATCATTGGCTTGATTGTAGCGAAACCTCAGCCAACCAAAGTCGATGTCTCGTTTACGAGCCATTACTGGGAATGTCGTTCTGGAAACGATACAGTCCAGATAGTATTCATGGTATTAATGGCCGTGTATGGGGCCGGAATGCTTCTGTTTGCAACCTTTCTCGCGTACAAGACGCGCGGTGCTGGACGAAAATACAGCCATTACAGTGAAACCAAGCAAATGGGTCTTTCCATCTAGTGAGTGTGAAAGGTTTAAATGAGGCGGGGCACGTTATCTAAAGAACTCTATTATGATACAGCAACATTCTGTTTGCGGCGCTTGTTGGCTTTGCGGTACTCGTGAACCCAATGGCCGATTTTTACACAAAGTATTACATTGAAGTGATCACGATTTTATGGGCAACCACGTTTTCGTTGTGTGTCTTGTTCTTGCCGAAAGTGCTTGCATTTTTCCGGGAACGGCGCAAGGGCAAGAGGAGGGTTCTGACGGCTTTGCGGAAATATGTGCCTGGCTCTTCTGGTGATCCGCAACAGCAGTCTAGCACGTCCATGGGCGAACTGATCAGTCTGGATCGTATGTTGTCGGGTGGTTCGATGCATCTTGCGGTTGGTCCACAAAACGCAACTCAAAATTCGTTGATCGAAGTGCATGAGGTAAGTATGGATCTGTGGGGCGCTTTGAAGAATCGTGTGTCTCTCTCTTATGAAGGGCTTCTTTTTTACTTTTAGGGAGAAATGCCAGTGCGTCGTGTGTTTCGGTACTTTCCGTTTCTCGCACAATGGGAAATGCGGCATATCATGGTGTTTCCCTGGCTTGGTTACTTTTCATATTACTCGGCAAGTAGTAGAATGTTTGAGTGTTGGGGGGGGACCCTCTGCCTAACTGACCCAGGCTATATATATATATATATATAGGAACGTACCAAGGAAGGCGCGGTCATGTCCTACGTGGATGCCGTGGTCTACGCGGCCGAACTAGAAAACTACGTCTTGAAAATCCGTGGACAAGGATTATGTGACATGTACATTCAGCTACCCGATCTTAATGCGCTCAAGACTTGGGAGCAGTCTTTCAATCAAAAGACACAAGGAGAAGGAGGAGGAGAACAGTCGTGGCGTCGACCTAGCGATTCTACTGTCGCTGTCAACCAGTTCCATTGATTTGGTCTGTAGCATTAGATACCCCCATTTTTGCTTTTTCTCACTGTTTTGTAAATGTATTATTCGTTTGTTCTGTACTTAATCAATTATCATCATCGTTAAAAAGCAGAAAAAAAAGAATAGCCTCCGTATCCTCTGGACACGACGCCAGGACACTTCGCAATGGATGATGACGTATTCGCAAAGTAACAGTGAAGGATGGCCGTAAAAGTCGTATGCCACTCATGGATGGTGACCCAGAGCATCTTATGATTTGGAGAGCTGCTTTATAGATATAAAGTGCGTAAGGAAAAATGCTTACGGACGAAGCCGGGGATGGCGGTGTCGTAATATACATACACCAGTTCGCATCAAAAGAAGAGGTAGCCATAGCCAAGACAGGAAAAAAAAACGAGAGAGTGCTTCATGGATTAAATATACAATAAAGGGCGAGACAGAGTCATCTCAAATTATTCAATGACGTCCTCAGGTGGCTCTGGCAGCGTGTCTTGAGTGGTTGAAGAAATGGCTTTCGTCTATTTAGCGAGCTACAAGTCATTGCCCTGATTCTCTTGTCACAAACAGAACTCTTCTTACCATTTCCCATACTTGCAGGATATTATCCTCTGCAGCACTTGCAATCACCCACGGCTTGACAGGATCCCAACTGAAATCCGATATTCTCATTGTATGTCCACAGTGCATAAACTTACACATACGGGGTTAGTAATCGTAAGAACGGCATGCCTCATTCACTTGTCAATTACCAAAAGCTCAGGTGGACCATCCTCGATGTCTTCCGGCTTCTGCTCCTCACCGATCCGTCGCAGATCCCAAATATGGATCCGTCGATCCAACGCAGCCGACGCCAGGACGGCCGGATCATGCGGGTTCCAGCTGACTTGATGTACCTCTCCTTCGTGGAACTCGAACGAATGCAGTTTCGTGTCCAACTTGCGAATATCAAACAAACCAATCGTCTGGCATCCATCGATTAAAAAAACATCGGGTCTGCTTAAAGAAAACTGGCCCCCCCTTGTTACTTTACCTTGTCAGATGATCCGGTTGCAATCATCCAGTCCTGCTGCGCATTAAAGGCGACACTGTTCACTTCGGCAGTATGCGCTTGAACCGCCTGAGAAGGTTTCAACGGGGATCGGGTATCCCAGCTTGTAGGGCCCCACAACGCTTTAGCTCACGCTGAAACCTCAAGCTAGCTACCTTATACAAACTTACATCATGAGCTTTTTATCGTCTGCAACAGACGCAAAAAGAGCCACATTCGTAGCATGCCAGCTGACATCCTAGCCAAATAAAAATAAATATGGGATTGATTGGACACAGGATGCATGATATATATATATATATATATATATATAGTCACCTCAACGCAGTCCGAGTGTCCTTCGTATCGCTGATGAGGCAACAGCACCAGATGCTTTCCTCGCTCACTCTGGATATCCCTAGCACACTTTGGTATTCCTCTCCTCTCCCGACCTGAACCCCCGCCAACTTTAATGCTTACCAGTGACAAATAACATGATCAAATCCGGCACTTAGCAAATGATTCGCTGTGGATGCGTGAGGACTCCATTCCAAGCCATATCTTTCCCGCATCATCAATATATTTATAAACACATCGAGGTGGGGGCGCTCTATTTGGAACGGGGACAGCTTACCCTTCTTTGGTATGACCCTGAAGTCTGATGATTTCATGAGGCTTTTCACGATTAAACAACAGGACCTCGCCTTCTCGCGTTTTGCTCGCAATCCGGTTCGGGTTCGCAGGCTGATATCGGGCGCGATTGACTTCGCCATCGTGTGGAAACTGCTGTGTGATTTTCCACTGCGGTTTCTGGCCGTTTCCGTTTCCATCGAGGCGCGGGATCTCGACTTGAAGGATCTGGACGTGGTTCGGTTCCTCGTCGTTGGTGTGCGTGCCAATCAGCAATTCACGCGCAACAAACTCGTCTCCTCTGTATTGTCTCTTGGTCAGCCTCAGTTCGTACTGGTATTCACGGGGGCTTTCCTGATTTTTACTCTGTTATCGTTGGGAGCCATTGACACGTCAGTGTCGGCCAGGCGACCGTGTGCTCGAGCAGCCATTCGTATAGATCGGGCACGGACTGCTTCCATTCCTTGTACTCTTGACTGATCCGCTGCTGCTCCTCTTCCGTCGTCGCTACATTGGGCAAGGTTAGTTACCTCATGGCTCGCGCACAGCAGTCGAAAGCGAACACGGTACCTTGATCGCTGCTCATTATTTAAAAGTTAGGTACGGTAGAAACGGGGAAAAGTAGTGGCTTTGTTCAATCATGCGGGAAAAATACAGCATCAAATTTCAGATGACTGCAATTTATGTACAAGAGATTATGGGAGAAATGAAAGCAGACACTAGTTATTGACGGGAAGCAGCAAGCTTCTCCTGGAACAGTTTTTCAGCATCTTGCCAGACACGGGATTGCGACCGGTTCGCGAGTTCGCGCATGGTTGGCAGCAGATCGTGAGAAAACATGTCTGAGCTTTCGCGTGGCAAGAGGGTCGGCAAGTGATCAATGGAGATGACATCCAGCGGCAAGGGATTCGTGGTTTCCACAGGCACGGTAGGCTTGTCAAAGGTGGTATTAATCGAGTACACGGGCAATGGGTTGTTGGGGTTGGTCGTGTCACAAGAGACGTCGCAAATGACGGTCAGCTTGCGCTCGCCGTTCACCATCTCGCGCGTGATGAAGGGAGGAATCTTGCTGGTGAGATAGATGCAGTTCACAAAGATATCGGCTTCAAGGATCTCCGGGAACGGACCACCGCCCTTGGTTTCGTTAATGTCCCATTTGATAATGTTCTCTTCCGGAATACCGGCCTTGCGAGCAAAGTCGCACGCGCCACGGCCACACCGACCCAAAGCACCCATCACCATCACCTTGGGATACTGACCACCGTTCTTGGCCACTGAAAAAAAAGGACGTCAATCCCCATAGAAAGCGAAAGATGCCCCCACCTTATACTTACCCGCTTCGGTCAATCGGTTCTTGGTGTATTCGATCAACGCTTCTTCATTTGGATAAGGCTTCAAGGCGCCATACGTCTCCGATGCACCCTTGGTCTTTTGATGGCACCATACATCAATACCGACAGCAGCGCCCGCAAAACCAGCCATGTAACCGAACGCAGCAACACGACGACCTGAACTCTCACACCCGCATTGGTCATTCATTGCAGTTTCCCTCCTCTTTCTCAAAGGCAACTCACCATTTTCATCGTTCAAAAACTCTAAATCAAGAATCGTTCCCTTGCCCACATCGAATCGGTGCAGTAATTCCTTCCAGCCAGCTTGGTTCTTGAAGCAATGCGCAAAGAAGATATGAGTGTGATGGAGCGGTGAGTCATCGTTCTCCGGGAGCTCTTTGAGTCCGACAATGTACGCATCCGCAGGTGCATCGGTCTTCCAGCTCAATGTATCTACCAAAGTACAGCCAACCCTGAAACAACCAAACGTAAGCACATCCATCCTGACCGCCGAACTCTGTCCATGCCCCTTACTTTGCGTATTCCTCGTCGTCGAAAATACGTTGACTAGAGCGTTCCACGGTAATCTTGAAACCAGCGTCTAAAAGCTCTTTGGCCGTCGACGGCGTCAGAGCAGCACGGTGCTCCATAGGCTTGGTCTCTGCACGAAGCCAAAGATGCGGTCCAGACATACTTGCGAACGTTAAGCGAAAAAAATTATTTGACAAAAGCGAAAAAGATTGGATCCCCCCTTTATATATATCCGCCCAAATTCAGAGTTGCTCGATAAGATGTGACCACGGTTACCGGAATCTCCGACTGTTTTTCCCTTTTTGTTTCTGTTCAAATCGCGCAAAAAAAAGATTATCGCGCGGTATATGGCAAGTGTTTATTATAATCATCACCCATCCAAATAATCGGGACGATGTTGAATCGTATATACAGTATAACAAGCAAGATATCTAACATGAAACGGAGAGAGAAATAAAGGAAAAATCATGATGAATTAGCGGGAGAAGAAAAAAAACTTTTACATGCGTATAGCGTCTAGTTTGTTGAAAACGTTTGGTACGTAAAGGATAACGAGACGAAGGGGGGCAACAAAAAGAACGTCCACCTTTTTAGAACTTGAGGGTCTTGGGCTGTTCCCAGGTGAATTCGTCACGGCCAAAGTGACCATAAGCAGCCGTCTTTTGGTAGATGGGCTTGAAGAGATCCAGCTCCTTGACGATCACACCAGGACGAAGGTCAAAGTTGTCGCGAATGATCTTGACCAGTTCAGCGTCAGACTTGGCACCCGTGCCATACGTGTCAACAAAGATCGACAGAGGTTCAGCAACACCAATGGCATAAGACAGCTGGACAAGAACACGGCGGCACAGCTTGGCAGCAACCAAGGACTTGGCGATCCATCGAGCAGTGTAGGCTGCAGAACGGTCGACCTTGGACCAGTCCTTACCACTGAAGGCTGTACCCCTTTTTTTTCAGTACCATCGATCGCACTCCTTATTCTCTGATATACAACTTACCACCACCACCGTGGGCACCCCAACCACCGTAGGTGTCGACAATGATCTTTCGGCCGGTCAGACCCGCATCACCCTGGGGGCCACCAATGATGAATTTGCCCGAGGGCTGCAGATGGTAGATGGTATCCTTGAGCAAGTGTTCAGGCACCACAGGCTTGATCACATGTTCCATCAGGGCCTTGCGCAAGTCCTCGGTCTCGATCGACTCGGCGTGCTGGACAGAGATGACGATGGTATCGACGCGGAGGGGCGTCAGCGCGCCGTTCTCCTCCTTTCTGTACTCGATCGTGACCTGGGTCTTGGAGTCAGGACGAAGCCATGGCAGGGTACCGTCGCGGCGAAGATCAGCCATGCGGCGGTTGAGCTTGTGGGCCAGGACCACAGTCATGGGCATCATCTCCGGAGTTTCATCCGTGGCGTAACCAAACATGATACCCTGATCACCGGCACCAATGTCTTCAATGTTGAACGACTTCTGAACCAGACCCTGAGCAATATCGGGCGACTGCTGCTCGATCGCGACCAGGACGTTGCACGTCTTGTAGTCGAAGCCCTTGTCCGACGAGTCGTAGCCAATCTGCTTGATGGTGTTGCGGATGATCTTTTGGTAGTCCAGGTTGGCCTTGGTCGTGATTTCACCGAAAACCATGATCATGCCAGTCTTGGTAGCCGTCTCACAGGCGACCTTGGACAGAGGGTCTTGCTCCAAGCAGGCGTCCAGGATAGCGTCCGATACTTGGTCGCAAATCTTGTCTATCAAAACCCCAGATATCAGTTAAGCGACGAACCAGACCGTGTACAGACAATTCAAACGTACCAGGGTGACCTTCGCCGACGGATTCGGAGGTGAACAGGAAAGTTTCGGCCATGGCAGATGAAGAGTGTGTCGAGATGGAGTCAACGAGAGAGAGAAAAAAACACAATGTGCACGAACCCCCCCAATTAATAGCCGAAGCGAAACAAATTTTTACAACCCGCAGCGTCAAAATTTTTCTTGTTCAGCCAATCATCAACAGCGAGAGGGGCAATTGCGCGATGGCCAGGATTTGAAACTTTATTGGACAACTTTGCTCAGGCAGAACCACACGTTTTGTCCGTCATTCTCATCCATTGGTTGATTGTTGCCGGTTTGGATCAGACTGATCCAAACTCTCCTACTTGTCTTGTCTACAATACCTCTCGTTCAAGCATGCGCCGCTGCACTTGGATAACCTCCTCCACTTGCGTTTTGATTTCCACAGAGGATCTCCAACTTTTTCATAATGGTCTAAATGAAAACGAATTCACCAAAGTTGCCTTGCTTTCAAGATCATATTTCGGAGAGTTTCGTTTGTATCCATCAAAATAACGCGACCGAGTATTGACTGATTCCCGGGGGATAACTGATCAAAGAGTTCGGATTTGCCACTCGATGCCACGTTATCAGATTAAGCAACGCGATCCAGTTTGTTGCGGTTTATGTAAGCCTTATTATCGTAATCCATTCCATTCGAGTCGAGTCGAGTCAAGTGGTGAACCCTACTCGTCATTCCGTAGGATATGGATAACGGTGTACCGTCCCCGTTTCTCTTGAACTGGAGCATATTAAATCGAGCTCTGCAATGCTGAAAAGCTAATAACTTACCTCGGGTTAGCGGATTAACCGTCTGTGCCGTCTACAAGCCATAGTATAGATTCGTCAGTCACCCTATTCCAGGCGATACTGTTTGTAACTACCGCTGCCCTGCCAAACGGATGCAAAGCAACGAGATACCATATCCAGACGCTATTATGTTTTGCAACAGCTAATAAGTAGTGTTAATTTGTGTCTGAGGTCGCATTTGGATCAGCATCCTACCGACGGTCCAAATGCTACGACGGTCAAGGGCTGATTGCAGTTGACAGATTGGGTCACGGAGCGTACGATGCGGCTTCGTCGCCGACGATGGATATCTTTCCATTCAGGTGATTGCCGGCATACTTCCCATGTCCCAACCCTTTGTGCCCGCGATCACAATGTCTTGAGCAGCAGCGAAGCAAGTCCTTATTGTCCGCTTCCAATAATTTCAACACATTGAACATAAACGCAAAGTATGCCTCTGGGTGTGCACTTCTATCTTGCATCGTTGGAGGGTTTCCGGTTGGTTGGTTGGGTCTTCAGAGATTCTGTGAGTTGGTCTGTTCTTTGGATTGACCCGGGCCACTTTCCATCGACACCGGCGCTCACGTCGTAGATGTACGGTACCGCGCGATATATATCGATATTTGATAAATCGATATACCGATCGACCTCTGGAATCACGTATTTCTTTTTTCCAGGCGTATGATATAACGATCGCATTTTCTTATCACAGACCCTATCGATATACCATATAGTTATTGACGGCAAAACAAAGCAAGAAAGGCATGCTCGGATGGTCCAAACATTGGATAGGCTTTCGTTGCCACATGTATCGCTTTTGAGAGTTTATCAACTCGGATGTTTCTGAGGGAGCTACTGATTTACAAGAGCTTCGTTTTATCAGGAGTCGCGATTGAAAGAAATAAACAGAATGCATAACGTCGTTCCTTTCTCTGAACCATGGCGTTTACCATTGCTTCACCGAGTGGGAAGTTCAAGCTATTGCAAAAAGCCCTACGAAACGTAATGTAGCGGAAAGCGCCCTCTATGTCTTGCTACGATGAAATAGATAAACGCTATTTTATCCTATGCAGTAGCGAAAAGTTCATTTCAAGAGTGCAAACTCGACTTACGCATTTCAAACGCTAGGTCTACGCAATGTGTCGTAAAGGGAAGCATAAACCATTCCTGCCATGAGCGCCATTCACACACGCCAAACTTTTCATTTTCAAGACGCAAAGTCAACCTGGACCCGACGCGAAGACTTCTCCGCCTGTAAAACGCCAGTTTTTACTGCTTAGAACTGGCGTATATCCAGTAGTTATTGCCAACATTCCTGTGCCCGAGCTGATTTTACGCATTTCCAGCGATGATGAATTCGACAACCACACTTTACCAAACCTGTGAAGATAGCCAGCAACGTACTGCTGAGCTGCAATCGATTGTCGATACCTACTCGCCAGTGCCTTTGGACAATATCAAGCTGCTTGTAACAAAGACGCGTCCGAAAGGTTCTTGTCTGCTGTCAGCGTTTGAAAAAAAAAAAGAGCAGAAGCGACGAAAATGGAACCAAAACAGCAAGCTACAGGTGACGAGCGAAAACCTAAATGGGAGAGACGATCCGCTTTTTTGCTTCGTCAAGCCCCAAATAAGCGACGTACACGATTCCACGGGGCCTTGAGATGAAGACGATCAGGACCCTGAAAGAGGACCTCTACGGTGAAACAAGAGAAGCAGGAGAAGCGCAAATACGAACAGCATTGTGTCTGACTGAATGGACGAGGAGACCCCATGTATACGTGGGATTCTTTATAAAGCCTTGAAGTAACATTGAGGGATCCAGAAACGTGACGATTTCAGAAGAAGTTGCAACCAGTCTTGGGCACGCAAACAAAGATTACCGAAAGGATAGCATTAAGACGGTCCCGAGGTAATGTGTACACCGACACTCTTTGGACATTTTCAACTGATATACGCGGCTGAAATGTCTTTAGTTGGGGTTCATGAAGTCATTCCTCGCCATATCATCTCGGGTAGCTGTTTCAGTGCTCCCGACGGCTACCGCATGATGTACGAAAGGCCTGGTGCTCAGCCAGAGGTTTATGCCGTCTGCCATCACTCAAGAGAGGAGCTGGACAGGTTGATGAGATCACTTTCTTTCGGCGTTGCTCCCGATACCCTGTCCGTCCGACCACGGGTTCGATGCGTCGGTATGCGCGCAAATAGCAGCAGACGCTTTGAACAGGTCAATCGCTTTCTTCGCGACAGGCTGTACAATCGCTCATCCTTCGCTCCTTGAACTACCCTTGAGCAGCCCAGTGGCCGGTAGAACCCATCATCCTCCACCTTGTCGGCAGCCACTTTTATTCAGTGAACATCAGACCGAGCATAACTATGGAATGGCCAAAAGTACCGTTCTACCACAAGCATGCATGGGACGACCTCAAGATACCAGGTCATTATAAGACCGTCTGGAGATATCTCCATATCAGAAAGATTAGAATCGCTGCTGATTACTATCCCGATGTCTTGTAGAAAAGTAATAATTTGCAGATATATATATATATATATATATATATATATATATATGAATAGATAGATCACTAAATATATCAAACATTCTGTATCATCGTTTCTATTACGAGAATGCAAATAGCATTTCAATGCATAGCGGCAGGCGGCTTTCTCGGTCGCAGAATAGCATCAATGGGTGAGTTAGAGAGTGCGGTGAAAACATGATGCGCATCCCGCACTTGAGAAACCAAAAAAGCGATCGAAATATCACCGAGCAAAATGCAAGAACCTTATGTCATCGCTATGAAAAGTTCACGACTTCAACCACTTACTTTAGTTCATACGCTTCGCAGCAAGAAAAAGAAGGTACACAGACGTCTTTATGCTGGTTTTTTCCCCTTAACAAGTGCGTTTGCTTAAAACCGTTTCTCCGCCGAGCATAAGCGTCCTTCGACAAGTCAATCCGCGTGATTCATTTGCGTCGCGTTTAGGCTAATTGATACCTAGGTTTGCGCTCATGATATGTTTTCTATAGCAACACATAAAGAAGCCGAGCAACAAATGCAATCGGTGCCATTAACAATATATTGCTATTTTAAATCTCGATCCATGGATACGACACATGGAAAGGCAAATCTTGGTATCAATTGGTGTAAACGCGACGCAAATGAATCACGTGGATTGACTTGCCGAAGGACGCAAAGCCATCTCGCCAGGACAGTAAAGGTGGGGAATGAGGTGGGCCATTCTGGAAGAAAAAGATATAGGCTGCGGGATGTGTAGGGAACTAAAGCAGTGTACATACTGTATATCCCGAGGAGTGGCGGAGAAACCGCGAAAGGAAAAAGAAAAAAATTTCCTGCGACTTGTCCTGATCTCTTTGATTAACAGGGTCATGTCAGAGTCAACGACGGAATCGCCGAACGTACTTTCGGACACGAAGAAACAGAACATTGAGAAGCTCGTCATTGATACCAATGCGATTGTCCATGGGTCAGCCCTGAGACACTTGGCTCAGGAATTCTACACTTGCCCCGAAGTGCTTGCCGAAGTACGCAGTGCTCACAGTCGAGAGTACCTCGAACGACTACCATTTGAATTAAAAGTCGAATCGCCGTCAGAGGAGGCGGTCAAAGCGGGTAACTTCAGATGCATACATACAACAAGACAGAACGTGTTCTAACGGAAACTCTAGTCATTGAGTTCTCGAAAAAAACAGGAGACTTTGCCTCGCTCTCGATACCGGATATCAAAGTCCTTGCGCTCACATATACGCTGGAAGTACAGGCGAACGGCTCTGAGCATATTCGTAAAGAACCTTTGCAGGTAAACGATAAGAGAGTCTGGGACTGGGATCAGCACAGACTTAGAAAGCAAGCTAGGCTCGACCCACCGGTCAGCTCCCCAGCGCTCCTCCTCCTCGACCACCCAAGCCTGCGAAAGTAGAACAACAACAAGTGGATGCAGACGGTTGGGAAATCGCAACGTCCAAAAAGAATAAAAAGACGGCCAAACAGCAGTCAAAGAACGCCAAAACTCCACAAAAGAAGGTAGAACAATCAACGAAAGAACCATCCACATCGACCGAGGATACACCATCAACAGAGGAACCAGTTGCAATGTCAGTAGAACAAACCACCTTGTCGGTCGTGACCGAGGATACACCATTAACAGAGGAACCAGCTGTAACGTCAGAACCATCAGTAGAACAAATAACCTCGTCACTAGAAAACCTTACGACGTCGAACGAAACACGGGAGACGATAGAAGCGGATTTGGTTGACGATGACGACGACGATGATGATGATAGCGACGCAGGCGAATGGATCACACCCGACAACATTAACGAAATAAAAGCCAAAGAATTGGGCGTCGATCCCGCAGAGTTTCAAGAGTCAAAGCAGATGGCTGTTGCCTGTATGACGGCTGATTTTGCAATGCAGGTATATGACTGACTGCTTGATTTCGAGCGACAAAACTATTGACTTTTGTTCACATTTAGAACGTTTTGCTTCAAATGAACCTTATTCTGGTCTCTCCTGGTGGATATCGAATCAAAAAGATCAAGAACTGGGTGCTACGGTGTCACGCATGCTTCACGTATGGAGTCACTTTACCGCTCTGGTGGAAAAAAGTGATGATCTGACATGGGCAAGGGGAATGTTTATAGGGTGACGAGCAATATGGAAAAGAAGTTTTGTCCGAAATGCGGCAACGCATCATTACTGCGCGTATCGTGTAGTACGGATAGCAAAGGAAGGATAAAGTACCATTTAAAGCACGGCTTTCAATATAGGCTGCGAGGCACAAAGGTAATGAATAAGGAGCGTCTTTTATAGAGAGAGAGAGGGCAATGAACTAAAAAAAAGACCCGTATAGTACGATATTCCTGCTCCCCAAGGTGGACGTTATGTCAACAATATCGTGTTGCGTGAAGATCAAAAGGAATACGTCAAGGCACAGCAATTCCGGAAAAAGAAGACGATTCTGGACGCTTTTGATCCTGACTTTTTGCCATTATCCGGCAAAGTGGGTGAAAAGAAGAACGTTGGGAATAACATGTATGGTACCGATGTGATCGGGTTTGGACGCAAGAATCCAAATGTAGCACGTAAAAAGCGAGGTCGAAGAAAGTAAAAGTTGATAGACTCCATTGTATAATTTCGTTTTGACATTGGCTGCGTAAAAAAAAGGAAAAGTATGAATGTACATCTTGGAATCCCAGGGGGCGGCGGGTTCGTCTTTCGAGTTTAAGGGCTTCGTTTCTGAAGGGGGAACAGGCATAGATTGGCTTTTGGATCTTCTTTTCCTCCTTCTGGAATTGCGCACAGATAGCATTCAAGAAGACGGTGGCAAAACGGTGGAAGGACGTCATCCCTAAAAAGCGCGTTGAAGGATTACCGCCCTTTTTTTTCTGTTGAAATAGGGTTTCAGGCACAGAGAGAGAATGTCAGGTATCAAGGGACGGCAATATTCACCCTTTGCTGCATGCAGGTCGTATCTCGATTTTATAACGTCGGCAAGGTCGAGGAATGTCGCATGGTTAGGATCCAGAGCGTCGTCATTATTCCTGTGGACCTCGCTTCTATCAACTTTGAACATGGTTCTAGCTGATAGTCAATGAATGGTAATCCCCTTTTTGTGATCCTTCGTATTGGCGGTCGAAATTAATTCCCTCTTCGAAAGATATCATACGACGAGGGATATATCGTTGCATAAGGTAGCAATCGCTTCTCACTTGAATTTTCTAGGCACATCCTTGCTTCGTATCGGGAAGAAACCTTCAGGGTGTTGCCCCCCCCCCCTCTTATTAATCAGAATTCAGCAGTAATTCATCCAGAAGGAGAATTTACTGCACAAACTAACTGTGAGAAGAAGCAGGGACCAGTTAAAGTGGCAGATGAACTTTATGTTATGTAGTGGTACAACATGAAGAAGCGGATTAAGATGGGAAATGATAACTACGGATGGTTGGCTTCAAGCAGTAAAGACTTTGTCCAGTAAACCGTGCTTTGGGTCCAGTAGATTCAATACTTGCTGTATCAACTTGGGATGTTTCCTGACCTGTTGGTTCACGATGCCTAGAGCGAGTTATGAGCTATACGCAGAGTAATAACAAAAACAGTCAAAAACTTTACCGTAGAACCAGTAGAGATGGAGGGGATACACAAAGACCGCCACCAACCACAGCGACTCCATGCGATGATGGGTCTTGAGCTCGACAATCATCCAAGCATGGAAGACCAGACGCAGCAAGAAGAACGTCAGGGCAAACAACCAGTCGCACCGCCAAGCCTTGTGGAGCGATCCGGCGGCCAGGATCAGCGTCGGCAGCTCCAGGATCGCAGCCGTACAAAAGAAGGATGCGGTCCGGCAGCGCAGGAACCAGAACAAGATGAAGATGTAGAGCAAGTGGTGGAACCAGCCCGTCAGCATCGTGATCCGTTTGCGGTAATAGATCGATCCGAGCGATAGGTCCAGCGCCAGGTACGAGATGAAGAAGCACACGCTGGCCCGGTGCCAGTTGGATTCCGTGCCCAGCAACGACGTGTCCCAGCCTGAGCGCCAGAACTGGTAGAAACACGGGATCGAGATCAGGGTGCACACAAGGCTGCTCGCGAACGTCAGGAGCCAGCTGATTTGTTTCTCGGTTCGGGCGAGTCCCGTCCACATGCAGTAGTAAAAGAAACCGGTCAGGCCGGCCATGCTGACCAGGAATGACGCAGGCACGATGGGTTGTTGGAAGACTTGGGCAAGCGAGATCATTTTTTATCAAGCCAGAAAGAAGAAAGAGGATGCTACTACGACGATTAGAGAGAGACAGGACGACATTGCTTTTATACTACTGAAGCTGACAACGCAGGGGGGATGAACAAGAAGGAACGATGGGATGAAAGGAGAGAGGACTGTCTACAGAAAGAGAGAGGAGAACACTTGCTTGGACAAGAATCTCCCTGTTATTTCAGTAAGTTGACAGAATCACTCCCCTCCCTTGACGGTTGCATAAGCCAGCCCTTGCAGTGGCCCCACCCAGCTTCCTTTCTTTCTCCTATTACCTGAGTCGCGCAACTCCTATAGGATGTTACTCCCCTTCCTCCAAACTCCTGCTATTTGCCACTCTACAACCACACTAAACGAAATCTATTTATCCCTTGTACGCACACGATGGCGAGAAATAGAGCAGATCCAACTTTTGCCGATTCAAAGCAGTGGGATCATTCAACTGGGAAACAAAATAAAGCTAGTTTCGCAGAAACTTTGCAACTGTCAACAAGCCTAAGCCCATGCGCACTCAAGAATTGGTGGCAAAAGAACATGACGCAAGCAACTGAGAGACTAGATATTCAGGACAAAAGAATATAATGCAAGTTACAAGGTCCATCGTTCCCCTCTCGCTCAAGACTTTTGACCAGCGGAAAAAGCCGGCCATGACGAAGCATTTGGAAACGATCAGGTAAAGCGTGGAGAGCGATATTCATTCTGCGTGACTCATCGTGCTTCTTGTACATGCATAGTACTTGAGCAGTAACAATCCACTCAAGAGTCAAGTGATATAGTATTGATTCCAGTCGGAACCGAGAGCCCTCATCTAGAATATCCTTTGGATGAATCCTTGACTTAATGGCAGCATGAAACTCTGTTGTGACCAAAGGTGGATAAAGCACATTGCATTATTCTCATGATCAGTCATATATGATGGCAGGTAGTATGACCTTGGTGTTCCATACGATTTCTATTCTGATACATGACGGGGGCATGATCTGCAAAAGTTGAATCATTCAAAAAAGCATTGTTTATCTTGACAAAGCTAATTCGTATTTATTTTGCAGGATACAATCCGGGCTGGTCGATCACAAGCTAACTTAACCGCCAAAACCGTACAAAGTACGGCCCTGTCGCTTCAAGGCGTAGACGACATCAAGAGAAGTAACGGTCTTTCTCTTGGCGTGTTCTACAGACGGACAAGTAAACGTGAGAATGCTATAATGCTTTGCAGGTGCTGTATTTGCTCCTTACCAGTGTACGTAACGGCGTCACGGATAACGTTCTCCAAAAAGACCTTCAGGACACCACGGGTTTCTTCATAGCTAAACAAAGCCATTAATCAAACGAGGAGCCGGAAAAAAGGGCAAGACGAATCACACCCTTACATAAGGCCAGAGATACGCTTGACACCACCACGGCGAGCAAGACGACGAATAGCGGGCTTCGTAATACCCTCTAAAGTACAAGTGAATCACCAATCACAAAAGCAATGGATCAAGATGACGACGACTTACGAATGTTGTCGCGAAGAATCTTGCGATGACGCTTAGCGCCTCCCTTTCCAAGACCTTTACCACCTTTACCACGTCCCGTCACTAGATTACCAAGTCAACATCTCGGCTCAAAAGAAATGAAGGTACAATGATCAGATTCAAAACACTTACTTTTAAATAATTCTTACTTTGAGAAAGAAAAAGAGGAAGAGAGAAAAAGACAATTCCCGAAAAGTTTGTCGCCTTTTTATACCCTTTTGCCCCCGATGGCGCCGCTCGGCTTTTTTCTTTTTTTCTCAAATTGCTCTTGGACTTCCTAGAGCTTTTCCCAAAGCACCAGGACAAACACGCGTCCCAACACTGATGCAGTCCCTGAACAATGATCCGCAGCTATATTAGAAAGAAGACACGTTGTTCTTTCTTTCAGAGAACGCGTGTCACTGTTGAATGACACTTGACGCGCGCGCGGCATTCGCGGTCTCTTTTCGGGCTCAGATGGTTCTCGCGTCCCATGCGCTCGCTAGGCTAGCTTTGTGCGAGACTTGTTTCTACAGGACCATCCATATTTTGCAGGGAACTCTATCTTTACTCCAGCTGGGACAATGGGACGCGTTCAGTCGGGAGTACGACTAAGAATGTCGCCACCACTTTAATGCGCCTGATTTATGTTCCGTAAAACATCCATGCTCAAATCTTGTTGTTTCTTTTGACCTTTTCGTGTTTTACTAATGACAAAAACGCAGCACGTTGCAGGAAGGGTATCGTATCCATGGATCATACTGGAGCACAACTCCAAAAGACAGTTCATGCCAAAGAAATGGAACCATTGAACTCCTGAGGGAGAGGACGCGTATCGGATTTTCATTTTCCGTTGTGACAGCACAATGTGAACAGACACGCGACGACGTAATTGCACAATACCTGTTTCTCTGTCTCTCTCTCTTCTTTTTCGTTCAATGGCTCGTACCAAGCAGACCGCTCGCAAGTCCACCGGTGGCAAGGCCCCTCGCAAGCAACTCGCTACCAAGGCTGCCCGCAAGTCGGCCCCCTCGACGGGCGGCGTCAAGAAGCCTCATCGCTACAGACCAGGCACCGTCGCTCTCCGTGAAATCCGTCGCTACCAGAAATCGACTGAACTGCTCATCCGCAAGTTGCCGTTCCAGCGTCTGGTTCGCGAGATCGCTCAGGATTTCAAGACCGACCTGAGATTCCAGTCTTCGGCTATTGGCGCCTTGCAGGAAGCCGCTGAAGCGTACCTCGTCTCCCTCTTTGAAGGTTTGTTGTTGTTATTGCTCATTGGCTGCCGCAGCAAAAATTTATTGACCTGGACCTTCTCCCTTTAGACACCAACTTGGCTGCTATCCACGCCAAGCGCGTCACCATCCAGCCCAAGGTAAATCACAATCACTGCCAAACCCAACCCCATGAAACAACCATGACTGATGTTGGCGTTTGTTAGGACATCCAATTGGCTCGCCGTCTTCGGGGCGAACGCTCGTAAGATCACTCACTTCTTTGCTTGACCATATTTGGCAAAATTGCGAAAAAACATGTCGCTTGACATTTTCTATGAATAAATGATAAAGACAACGCCATCTATCGCGAACGTTGATCTCGAAAGTTTGACCAAAACTGGAAGGGTCCTTCTTTTTTTTTCCCCGTGAAATTCTCCTATAAGCTCTGGGTGGGAAAGTCTATAAAAGCAAAAACTTCTCCAACATGTTCCTTTTTTTCCCTTGTTCTTTTTCGCCATGACTGTAGTAGAAAGCCACGACGCGTTCTTGTTGACCGGCAAAACCTGTGTAGGTGAGTTCGTTTCTCACGCATTCTGGAGAGAGAAAGAATATAAACCATCCCATCCCATCTGAAGTGACGGGAGGTGTCCGAGGGATAGGCTACGGCATCGTCCGCGCATTTGCGCAGGCCCAGGCAGGCAATATCGCCATCATCGATATCCGTGATGAACTCGGAAAAGAAGTCGAAAAGGCTCTCGCCGCTGAATTCCCCAACACCACGTTTCGCTATTATCACTTGGACATTAGCGACTATGATCAAGTTAATAAAGAGCATTTCTTTGCTAGAGTGGATCAAGAACACTTAATCTTTGTTATTAGGTTCAGCAAGTGTACGCCCGCATCGAAGAGGATTTCGGCGGCCCCATTCATGTCCAGGTCAGCAACGCAGGTATCGCTGAATACAAAGAAGCGCTCGAACACACGCCCGAGAGTTGGCACTCGGTCATGAAAGTCAACGTCGATGGCACGTTTTACACGGCTCAGGCTGCAGCCAGGTATATTGCACACAAAAAAGAAAAAAGAAGAGATCGCTAAAGCATTGCTTATTCTAGACGCATGGTCAAGTACGGCACAGGAGGATCCATCATCTTGATAGGCTCCATCTCAGGCCACGTCATTAATCGTCCAGACATGCAGCCAGGCATGTCCCACTATTGCGTATCCAAAGCCGCGGTCATTCAGATGGCCAAGGCATTGGGCGTAGAATGGGCAAAACACAACATTCGCGTCAACAGCTTATCGCCAGGCAACATCGTCACTCCTATCGCTCCTTCCGACAAGAAGACCACAGACTTCTTTGCTTACTACACGCCAATGGCCCGGATGGGTTCCCCAGCAGAGATTGGCCGCCCTGCGGTCTATCTCGCGTCGGATGCAAGCTCCTTCCAGACATGCACTGATGTTCTCATTGGTAAATATGGTTGTAGAAATGCTTTTCCTGAAACGCTGCAAGACTAATCTGGTATACCTCCTTCATAGATGGAGGCCTCGTTGCATGGTAAAAAAAAAACTTTCTCTTCTGTTAAAGAAATGAACTACCTTGACCGTGTCCAAACCGTCCTCCCAACTCGCGCGATTGCTTCAATAGTTCGTTTTTCTGTTTTCTGTTCATCGGTCGTGGCGCAATCAAGTCTTTCTCGCGGTCAAAAGGTCGACTGGCCACATCTTCGACCGGTTCGCGTCTCTTCTTTTTCATTTCCTTGTGTATCTCCATCAGTGATTTCGGTCGCTCCATAGCCTAAATATAAAAGCTATCGTCAGACTTATGCCAAGAAAAGTTGCAATATTTACATACATTGTAGCTCTCAAGGCTACGTCGAACCTCGTATTCCTCCTGTCTTTGCCGGGGTGGAGGTCGTATATCTTGTTTTTCTTCTTCTTCTTCTTCTTCCCGCTTCCGCTTTGCCTTACGCTCCCTGTCGGCAGGCGTATCTGTCCAAACACTACGATCGCGTTCCGCCTCAGTAAGACCGCGCGTGCTAAATGTACGCGATCTCGACGAGTCCGCTTTTTTTGTTTCTCTTGAGTGCTATATGCTCAAGATCTTGTAGCCAGTTCGACTTACCGTGCCGTAAATAGTCAACCTCGGGCGGTACCAGCATCCATTCTGGACGCTCTACCTTCTTCTTGGACGCATCTTCTTTTGCCTCACAAACAAAAGGGAATTTTAACTTTATACAAAGAGACACTTGGTAATCAAACTTACTGCATCCATGGCTTCTTTGCTTTTCTGTGCACGTGCTTCGATATCAGCAATGGTGGACTCAATAGAGGCCTGGCGTGGTTGCATTAGAGACCAATAGCTCTCTGTGGTCAATGTTGCTTTCTTACTTTGGCAGGATCGTAATCCTTTGGCAGAGTAGGTCCGATGACGTCGTCCTCATCATCGGTATCGTCTTGGCGGTCTGGCAAGGACGGACCCACGGGCGCACGACGACGTGGCCGAGCTGATTCCTGCTGCTGACTCCTTTGTCGTTGACGAGCTTCCAAAAGATCAGGCGGTAATGCCGGTGCATAGGCGTCCGGGTCATCTTCATCCTGTTGCTCTTGCTGTTGTTCCACCTCCTCTTCTCGCTCTCTTTTCTTTGCTAGAATTTCTGGAGGGATCTCGGGTCCAATCATGGTCGATACTCAAGAGAGAGAGAGAGAAACCGTGTTGTGAAAGGAGGTCGTGGCTTGAAAATAGGTTTATGCAAATTTCCTTCTCTTTTCAGCCGCACTTCCATGGCACCTCGGATACCCGGCTATGTCCTTGTACTGTCCGGTATACTGACGGGTGTCGCTGCCATTGCACTGGTTTCGTATTACTCGGGGGGCTCCAGCGCTCCTGCTGATGCATCAGCGCGATCCAACAATGACTCACGGCGAGCAACACGATTACGACGATCGGCGCATGTTCGTCGTCGACGATTGCGTTCAAACGCTCGGCATACGATACCACGACTGACGACGACAGAGAACGATCAGCCACCCTGGTCCGATTCTGAGGACGATGCCCTGAGTCTGTTGAAGGACTGGAGTGAGGACGACAATAAGAACCTGTTGAACATGGTCTACGCTATTTCCGAAAGCCAAGCTCGGAAAGGTAAATGCTTTTAAGGGCCTGCCGTTTTTCTTTTTCGTTATTCATGACTTGAGCTCTAGAAGGTTTCGTCCATCGTAAGTTCTTCTCGTCGCTGGGTTGGTCAGAAGATCGACTCCAACAGTTCTATGTAGGTGGAATCACTTGCAACAAGTGTGGTCTGTCGCCGCTACGAGGCATACGATACAAGTGTGCCAACTGCGTCGACTTTGATCTGTGCGAGGTCTGTGAAGCAGCCAATAGCCACATCAGTACACACGTCTTCCTCAAGATTCGGATACCCATTCCGCCTCTGGCCAACCCCCGAAACGCACTCTTACCAGCCTTTTATCCGGGCAAAAATAACTCAAAGTGGCGCTTGACGGCTGACAAAGTGCGTGAACTTCAGGCAAAATCGCATTGTAAGGATACGCTGTCAGTGAAGCAGAAAAAGAACGAGTTGCTCATAGGGTTGGGTGTTAGTTGACCAGATCGAGCTGGAGGCCCTGTATGAACAGTTCAAGGCGCTTTCGACAGTGGATAAAAGTGAACCAGAAAAGTCGGGCATTGACAAGGACACATTTGAACAGTGCTTGGGGCCTTTGGGACTGGAAAAGAACCTGGTGACCGAACGCATCTTTTGCTTTTTCGACCAAGACAGGGACGGGGTGATCAACTTTTCTGAATTGGTCAGTGGCCTCAGTGTGCTTTGCAAGGGAAACTTGGACGAAAAAATAGAATGTAAGTGGCAACAACAACAACCACCTACTTTATATTTTGCTCACCCAAATATATAGATGCGTTTAAAGGATATGATCTCGATGGAGATGGCTACATTTCAAGGGACGAACTCTATCGGATGTTCAAGTCGTACTTTTACCTGTCCATGGAATTGGTCCGAGACGTAGTGAGCGCCATGGAATATGAAATGATGGATAACTTTGAATTCTCGGCATCTCAACCTGTCAGTGCTGCGTTCAACGTGACTATACCGTCAGCCATATCATCCTCCGGAGATACCAGCAGTAGCAGTAGCGATGAAGAGGAAGAGGAAGAACAAACGGCATCGGGCGAAGCGGGTCCGTCGTCATCCTCGGGTAGACGACGGCGGTATCCTTTAAAGGAAGATTATTTTGAGAAGCAGTATGCCAAGGAAGCGGAAGAAGCGGCAGCAGCAGCAGAGGACGGATCAATGTTAGACGCGGACCAAGCGCAGGCGCTAGCTGATCCGCAGCTGTATCCGGATCTGTCTGACTATGACTACTCCAAGAAGAAGAACAAGCAACGTAGCGTGGGAAGCAAAAGGCCAGAGTCACCAAAGAGACCATGGGAGGAAAAGTTTCCGATCATGGAATCCATGTCGCAGGACGCGATCAATGAAATGGTGGACAAGACGTTCAAGCATATCCAAACTGAAAGAGAAGGGTACATCAGCCTCGAAGAGTTCAGACAATGTGTTCAGACAGATTCCAGCATTGTCAGTTGGTTTGAGGCTTTAGGCACTGTATTCTAGATTCGATATATATAAAGTTGCGCTTAATGTTTCTTGACGCCTTTACCGTCTTTGTCAATCTCTACGGTATCAGCTACATCTCCGTAAATGTCGAACCGGCGTTGATCGTACAGGGGTATGCTTGCGCGAATTGCCTTGACTTCTTCAGGATCTATACCCCCCAACAATAAGTGGGACAGGTTCTGTCTGCATCTGATTTAGCGACCTTACCAATATCAGCGTATACAATGGTTTCCTTTTCATCGCATGTAGCAATGACGGTACCCCTAATCGTGGTGGTTGAGTATATAGAAACGTTCATCGAATGAAAAGCGATCAACTTACTTTGGGTCCACGACGGTGGAATGGCCCCAAGCATGATAACTCGCAGACATGTCTCGTGCAGGCGAACATGCCGCCACATACATCTGATTGTCAGTAGCACTAGAGCGCTCAGCGTCAGAACAAGTGCTGCATGGACGGCATAAGATGGACGGCATACCGTGCACGTTGCAGCAATTCCCAATGCAGAGGGCCGGTCGTCATATTGAACGCGCCAGGATAAATCATGGCGACACAACCTTTGCGTGCAGCGATCATGGCCATCTCGGGAAACCGAATGTCGTAGCATATACCGACACCGATTTTACCATACTCTAATAATCCACACGTCAATCTGCGGATCGATGCAACTTATTGACAAGTGACATACTGGTATCGACGTGTGTTAGGGTATTGCCGGCAGATAGAGTCTCACTCTCCTATATAGATCGGGTCATTCGTCATTACTTGCTTGATCTACACTTTTAGCAATCCATGTACTTGCGATAAACCGTATTTTGCCAGGCACATCGATATCAAACAGGTGAACCTTGCGGTGTGTTGCAATCATTTTGCCTATGGCCGGCCGCCTCAGTGCGATGGCCCTGAATATTTCTTAACGCTGACTTACCTGTAGGGTCGTAGACAGTCAGGGTGTTGTACAGCTTGCCAGTCGTTTCGTCGCGTTCGGGGATCGAGCCGCCAAAGAGATAGACGCCTGCTTCCTAACGCGAAGCGTTAAGAGACAAGCGATACGTCTGGCATACATTTACGTAAAAATACCTTGGCTGCGCCAGATAACATTGCAATCGATGGGCTTGATGACAGTGACTCTGCATATTCAGGAAAATAGTTGGTTCCATAGGGCGAGTTGAAACATTCCTTGAATGTATCGCAATGAGCGCATTGGAAGAAGCAGCAGCAGTAGGCAAGGGTTCTGCGTTACCGGCAGCACGACGACCTGCGCGCCGTGACGCGCGGCTTCAAGGATTTTGCCACGGGCGCGTTCGAGATTGGCCTGTTTATCCGGAGAGCCCAGAAGCTGAATTAACGCAAGCTTGAATTTCGATGCGGGAGCAAGGACAGAGGACGTCATGAGGGTTCGTCTGAGAAAAGAAGCGAGCATGACTGAAAATGGCAACCCCAAGGCACGACGCACGGACTTCTTGGGAAAAAAATTTAAAATTCATGAAACCCTCGTTTTCTCTCTTTTTGCTTCCTTGATGACACATCAAATCAAATCGTTCTTCAAGAACCTCGGCACGCCGGCTCCACTGCCGCCCTCCCAACGCGTCCCTCCGGCGCCCACCTTTGAGCCGTTCAACGAGGAACTGAGTCAGGTGTATAGGTATCGGCGACACGTCGGGGTGAACCTCGGATGCCTCTTTTGTCTGGAAGGTTGGCTTGCACCACCCGAGCTTAAAAAGGATCGCGGCCATTGGGAGTCCGAGCTGGCCTATCTGGAAGCGAGTCCGTCGCGTGAGGCAGCACGGGACGCTCTGGAATCGCACTGGCAGAATTTCATCACGGAGCAGGACTTTGCCTTCCTCAGTTCGGTGGGCGTCAATGCCGTCCGGCTGCCGATCGGGTTCTGGGTCGTGGCCGATCAAAAAGACTTGGCCGACATGCCGTTCCGGAAGTACCAAGGCGTGTACGATGCCGCCTGGAACTATTTCCTGCGCACCATCGATTACGCTGCAAAGCACAATATAGGCGTCCTCGTCGACTTGCACGGAGCTCCAGGTAGTAAAAGTGGCGTGCATAAGTCTCTTGTATGATACTTAGCAAAACGAATAGGCGGCCAGAACAGGGATTGCCATTCGGGCACGTCGACAGGTGACCCGCAACTATTCAAATCGAGCGGCTACCGCTCGTTGGCGCTCCGAGTGCTGGAGCGTCTGGCACGGATCTTGGCACCGATCAACAACGTGATCGGACTCGAGGTCCTGAACGAGCCCGCAGACGACAGCGGATTACCAGGGTTTTACCGCGACGCGATCCGGGTCATCCGACAGGTTTCGGCGACACTGCCCATCTATCTGGGCGACGCCTGGAACCCAACCAAGTACAGCGACTGGATCGCGAGCCACGACGACGCCGGCGGCTTTGTGGTTCTGGACACCCACCAGTACTTTTGCCACACGCCAGCCGACCATGCCAAGACAGCCGAACAGCACACCAAGCACCTGACCACGGGTCTCAAGGACACCCTCGCGCGCTGCAGCGCTCGGATCCGAGGCAACCTTATTGTCGGCGAGTGGTCCGTCGTCCTCAACCACCAGTCGATACCCAAGGGCCAGCACGACGGCGACGTGATGCGTGCGTTCGGTCAGGCCCAGCGGCGCGTCTGGAACGCAGTCGCCGCAGGCCATTTCTACTGGACCTACAAGACCGCGGACGACCAATGGTATTGGAGCTTCATCTATTGCCACAAGCACAACATTCTCGCTCTTCACGACGCTCCGTCGGCTGGCGAGAGAAAGCCACGACCAAAGGAGGCCGCGGCACAGCAGGCCCGGGAGCAGCACCGCAATTACTGGTCGCAGCGGCAACCAGAGGTCGTCCAGCACGCGCACTTATTCGACCAAGGGTTCTCTACCGGATACGATGTGGCTGTCCAGTTTGCAGAGCAACACAAGAGCCAAATAGGGTTTGTCGGCCAACTTGCGCATGATTATGCGGCTGCTCAGACCACAGACAAAGCCAATGCGTGGCAATTTGAACATGGGTTCGTGCAGGGTGTACAAGCGGTTCAGAATGCATAATGGGGAAATATCAAATAGTATTATTTTTATTTGAATGATGCATCCATAAAAGTGTTGGTATCAGAGTGTCGGCTGCATGTATACATATGTCAGGGAAAGAAAAAAATATGGTACAGGGGGGAAAGAAAGAAGACGAAGCACATAGAATATGTATAAGACCTCCCAAGAAGAGAAAAAAGGCATAAGACATATACAGCAAAGTGTTCAAAAGACCAGAATATGTATGAAAGAAAGGTGCATATCATAAGTAACAGAAACCCTCCCTAAGAGTATGTCGTTGTGCGGATCATGATGCGGGCAGAAGAGACGGTAACAAGTCGTCTTCATCGGGAGAACAATCTTTATTAGCAGCAGGATCAAGCATGACGAAAGACGTTCTCTCCTTGATCGGTGTGTGTGGTAGTAGGGAAGAAGAAGAAGAAGCAGCAGTGGACAGTGATGGAGAAAAGCATAATTGGTCTGGAGGCGGTGAAGGTGGAAAGATGTCTTGGACTTTCTTGGGTCTCCTGTCTTCTTCTTGATGACTTGTCCGTGTAAAGAACCGACAGCGTTTCACAGCCTCTTTCAGGTCCTTGAGCGAAATCCGACGCGCTGGGTCGATGCAGAATATCCGCCTTAGGATCTGATTCAGTCCCCGAGAAATGGGCAGCATCTTTAGCAGATAGTCGCGGTCAGCAAGATAAGACCGGAACGCTTCGTCTTCCAGGCATG
The DNA here is from genome assembly GCA_000787465.1 of Thermomucor indicae-seudaticae. Lineage (NCBI taxonomy): Eukaryota > Fungi > Mucoromycota > Mucoromycetes > Mucorales > Lichtheimiaceae > Thermomucor > Thermomucor indicae-seudaticae. The sequence goes on from JSYX01000003.1 coordinate 65,731, forward strand.
CTTGCCGCCATGGATTCTTTCCCGTGGCCAGGTTGATGAGAATCACTCCGAGTGACCAAATGTCGTTGGGTGCGGTTGCGTATCCTGTCGACCGATCCAAAACATCGCCTTGGCATTCTGTGTGCGTGTGCGTGTGGAATTTAGTCTGACTTTTGTTTCATATTGACATGTTTTATGCAAAAAGATATGACGTACCTGGTGAAAAGTAAAAGGTGCTTCCACAACCGTAATCTTTGGCGACGGATTCGCAAGTCGCCAGGCCAAAGTCAGCCAGCTTCAAGACTCGACCGTTCTCAAACACGAGAATGTTCTCCGGCTTGAGATCCCGATGATAGACACGCTGGTCATGACAGTACTGCACAGCGTCCAGCAGTTGCAGAAACGCAGCCTTAATCAGCGCATGATTGCCGTAATACAGGTTGCGTTCGGTGATGGCTGAGAACAGATCGCCTTCAGGGCCGTATTCCATTACGACGTAAATGGCATCCTGGTCCTTCAGGATACGCTCCAATCGGATCACGTTCGGGTGCCGTAACTTTGCATGCAAGATCAGTTCCGACCGCTGAAGGCGCCGTTGGTGATCATCGATATCCGACTGTGGTAGAGACTTGATTGCATAAAGCTTCCTGGTCTTCCAGTGTTGAGCCAGATACACTCGCCCGTAAGCGCCTGAGCCAAGTAATCGAAGGAACTCGTATTCATCATGGATGGATGCATCACTGATCATTTTGGCTCCCTCCCCCAACTGCAAGGGAATTGGAAAAACAGGTAAAAGACGAATCTTTTATATATCTTTTCGGGTCAGGGTCTAATTTAGGGCGTCGTGGACCAATTAAAGACATGTAGCGGCATACATACATGTGGAGGCAAACGGCTGCTAAAGTGGGGGTGCGCATCTGGGTCTGGAATCACTTTAACCCCCCAATCACCTGACTCTTTCTCTAATAGCTTTCAGCTCCTTCCTTGTTGCTCAATCGTGCCGAACCCCTTCTTCCGTTGCAACACAGATCAGTGAGAATCTGCAGCTAATTTCGCGCATGAGAGATCCCCTTAATCTTTGAAATGACTTCATTCAACGTGCCTGATACAAAACGCAATGCAGAATCCCGGTTGCGGATGAATTCATACGCAAACTTTGTCACCCAGGCTCAACTGTAAAAAGTATTTCCATGGTACTGCGATGCGATTATCTACGTAAATGTAGAACTCTATTACTTTTACGCCTTTTCTTTCATGTTCGATTATGTGTATAATTATGACACCCCTTTCGCTTTGGGTTCGAAAAGATGCTCTCGGATTCAAACTAGGGATTATACATGGCGTTTTTAACGTTCCTTACAGCAGCAAAATACGTATCTATCATTCGAGCTTATACGTTCATCCTCCATGTGCTGCTCATAAGTAGATTGTCGGATCGATGACCGGAAAGCGGGGTCGGTCTATCACCGTCTCCTTGGAGTCCAAAATTAGCGTGATAAACTTCAACTCACAGACGATACGATCCGTGTGTATCGAGTATGCAAGGAAGATGTCCTACTGCAAAACCATAAAGATGATCCATCATCAGCCACTCACAACGGAATTCATGCGCGTTCCTTCATGGTCGCCGTGATAGATACTTGTCATTTCTGCGTTGATACGCTCAAAAGATAAAATTAGAACTGTCATTGCGGTCTCCGTAACGCCAAGTAATGATAGCGCCACGCGATAGAATGAAAAGAAACAATGAGATAGGGTTCCAGAACGTACCCCCTCCCCCAAATCCACCACATGCAAGTACAACCCCCCCCCCCCCAATATTCCTGAATTTCTGTCCAACTTCATTCTCCGAGTGGCCCATTCTGGAGGGTCCCTTTCTGCGTGGGTGGGGGCCCTGGGGTTTGTGATGCACTTGTACCATTTAGCGGTGGCGGTACTTCTTTGTCTTTTGGTTGGCGTGTTTGGTGAACCGCAGGCAAGCAAAAAAGGAGAACACGCAGGCTCCAGTGTATCATGGCTAATGGCAAGAACAAAAAATACAACAGCCTTATCCCGATGCTGCCAAGATCCAGGACATTCTGGAACAGGGCAAGAGATACAGACACCAGCTTCAGTTGGAGAAAAGCCGTCTGTACGAAGGCATCAAAGCGTTTGACCCGGATCAGAATGCAGCCGCGCTGTATCGCTTGGCTGGCGTCAAGCTGGACGATTTCGCTGCGTTTGAGGATCTCGTCTTTGGCATGATTCACATTTACGATCGCACTGTGAGTCAGCGTCCGACCGCGACACCCTATGATTTCAGAACGCCTGCACTCAAACTCACGTTCGATTTTCAATTGGCCATTAAAGAATCGCATGAGCATTTGCAGTCCAACTCGTTGGAAGACCTGGATCTCTTGTCCACCACCAAAGACAAAAACAGCAGTAGCAGCGGCGGCACGCGAGGCGATGCTCGTGAGGGAGACTCGTCACGGGAAGCGTTAAAGGAAATGCTGCGTGATATGTTGCAAGAAGTCCGTCAGAATGCGGATCAGCTGGAAAAAGGCATGCATCGTCATCATCTTGCGTTTCCGTCAGTGAACAGCCAAGGCGCAACCATCGAGACCGTGCTCAAGCTGAGCGAGGAGGATCATGATGTGTCAGAAGACAATGGCGCTATTCTGATCGACCAGGACAATAACGAATACATTATGATGCGGCCGTCCGATACCACAGTGATTTATGAAGGTAAACATGACTACAGCTGCATGAAAAATACTGGTTCTAAAAGGGATGACGTAGACACGCAATTGCTGCATGACTTTATTTTAATTGTGGTTTCTTCTTACGTCCTGGGCTGGATATTCTGTGCGCTTGGCTTACCAGGTAAGATATGCACAAAGGGCTGGAAGCGGAATGCAGTTTCTCATTATGGCAGCTTTGCAGCCTTCTTTGGGTACATATCTGCGGGCATCATTACCGGACCTTCTGGGTATAACCTGATCGAAGAACTGATACAGACCGAGACACTGGCACAGTTGGGCGTCGTGTTTATTGTGTTTGTGCTTGGTCTGGAGTTTTCACCCGAAAAGTTGCGAGCCATGTGGCGACTTGCTCTGGGCGGGGCGATCATGATTCTTGCAGTGACTGTGCTCTTCTTTGTGATCATGGGTACTGTCCTGGGAGCTACAATGAAAGAAGCGATCTTTGTTGGTGCATGTGTGAGTCTGAGCTCCACGGCGGTGGTTGTGAAGTGTATCAAGCTAGACCATTTGGAACATCTGTATGGGCTGCTGGTTATGCAAGATGTATTACTGGGTTTCATGCTGGTAAGTAGTCGCCTGTTCTGCGGCGCAGAAGCGAGAACTGAAGTTTGTCCCGACGTATAAGGCTATTGTTCCTGCATTGGCTGAACCTGGTGTTCAAGTGATTTTCGCGGTGTTCAAGATAAGCGTGTCATTTACGATATTCGGGCTTGTGTGCTTCGCTTTTGTCAAGGCCATGCCACCGTTGGCACGCGTGTTCCGACGAGCATTGCCAAAGAAGATGGCACAACATAACCACGAGCTTATGTTGCTGGGCAGCATCGCTATTTGCTTGGTTATGCTTGTGATATCGGAGCGCCTGGACTTGGGAATGGAGATTGGATGCTTCGCAGCGGGTGTGATTATCCGGTCACGGAAAAACTTGTTCGAGATGTCCATTGCCGTCATTGAGCCAGTTCGGGACCTGTTTGCTTGTTTGTTCTTTGCGTCGATTGGCCTTCACGTTTATCCATCGTTTTTGGCATCTGAAGCGATGCTTCTTCTGACGCTGGCCGCGGGAGTCATCGGCTTCAAGTACATGACCACGTCTGTGGTTCTCATGTTTCTTAAACTCGACTTACGGACATCGTCTACCATGGCTATTGCTTTGGCTCAGATATCAGAATTCGGGTTTGTGCTCGCTTCGCGGGCAAAGCAGCTTGATATCATATCACGTGAAGTCTATTATCTCTTGCTCGGTATCACCTCGCTGACATTGCTCTCCACGCCGCTGTTATGGAAATTAATGGACCGAACAGCATTACTTGCAACGACGACGACGTCGTCTTCTGGTGACCCGTCCTCAACCACCCACCATCACCACCACCATCATCATCATCATCATCACCGTGCTTCCTCGAGACATCATTTGGATGAACATCCCATTGTATCCATATCCCTCGATGACGCTGACAAATTTGCATAAAACCTTGTACAGTTATTTTTATTATTACCTTAATTTGTGCAATAAGTTTATTTCAAATTCTAAGAAATAAGATAGAGTGGGCCATACTACTCTTTTACGTATGTAAAGGTGTGTGTGGGGAAGGGGTGGGGGCATGAGAAAGGGATATAGGACGGCGGGGTTGGTTTGTACAGATCAAAAAAAAAGTGCAAAATATAGATATAGATCAAGTCTCGTCTACTTGTGGAATGATCCATTCATTGTTCACTTGAGCCTTTTCCATAACCAAGTACTGACGTTGCTGGCGGCGCATACTTGCTTCTCTCAATTTGAGCAGCATGGAGCCATAGTTATCAAAGTATCTTTTCAGCTCGTGGACGGTCAATGCGGCCCATCGTTCCTCGGTTTCGTTCTCAAAGAGGTGTAAAGGGTGGATCAAGCCCTGATAAGAGGACCATATCTGTTTTTCAAATCGGGCGTGGAGGTCCTCCTTGACAGCCTCCTTATCACCTGCTGTTGTGGGATACACAAAACCGTAACCTTGCCAGACGATCATGATCTCGTCTGATTTGGGGTCAATCATGATATCCAGCGTGTTATCATATTCCACCGGTCGTTTCTTGTTCTCTTTCTTTTCGTCGGATTGTGATGACTCAGGCACGATGATGCCGCCGGTCCGGTCTGACAAGTCCTGCGTGACAAGGACCGGCACGAGGCCCGAAGACGATGGCTGCTGCGGAGAGGCGTACAGGACGGCTGACAAGGACCTGCGAATGCTGTTGCGGATCTCCTGGCCGTTGGTCTGCTCGGCCTCGGACGGATCGTACTGTGTGGTCTTGACGGCATCTTTGAGATGACGAATATATAAGCTCTGCGTCTTTTGTGCGCGTCGTGCATCGGGTTTCGGTGCTGTTGTTGCTTGGTTGCTGGATGATGACGATTTGTTGAACAGTGAAAAGCCGCCAAACGAAAACCGTTTGCTGAGCCGCTTATTCGTATTGCTGTTGTTGTTATTACTACTATTGGACAAGGTCGTCGTTGCTGCTGCTGCTGCTGTGGTGGCCATGATATGCGAGGGAAGAAAGAGATTTTTGTTTTCATGAACCGCTTGTCAAACATGAATTTGGGGTTACTAGAGCGCATACGGAGTTTACTCGAGTGGAAGCGCATGCCGTCTTGCTGAATATGGAGCCTTCAACTTGTAAAGCTTCGGCAAGTCATATAGCTTCCGTGAGTGAGTGATTAAAAGTGGCGTCATTTATCAAGTGTGGAGCTTTATCTTACTATCCGAGCCTTGTCCATCTTTTCTCTATGATAGCTTTCGCACAGATACTCTTTAACGAGATTATGCACGCATAGCCTGATGATACATTCAAAAGGCTACGTTCAGCTTTCGTTTTTACAACGCTATGTACAAGTTCTGCCAAGTGCGTATAGGATCCCTTAAAGCTTTTTCTGGGGGAAATGCAGACCATCAGGATCGGTGCACCTTTTCCGTTCGTAACACGGACCTTTCTTTTAGTTAGGATGGAACCTCCAATAGTGGGTCGAACTGCGCCAACATTGAACGTTGGCCGCGACTGGAACACGAAGAGCCCACATCGATAGCATAGACATTTTGGCTTATCTTCGCAAGCCGCTACAACGCTCATTCAATTCATAAGCAAACGCTCATCGGCTTAAATGTGTTGCCGTATCAACGAGTCTGAAGGTAACACAAGGTTAATTCATTCGACTCTGCCACTTCATTGTCGATTCTCTCTGTTTAACTCGCGTATTATAGCAAAACACACCTACATACAATACAGTAATAGCGTACATCACAATAGTACGTAGGTTGGGTGTCCGTAGCCGAGGCCTCTTTTTTTGTATAGACTTTTTGCCATGGTCACTCACATTTGCGCACGCGCTTCATGGGGCAATAGAACGACCGATGCGGCTTTGCGCAGTCGGATCCCCCACAGCCCAGGATGGAGAGTCTCTCTCTCGGGACTCTAACTGCGCGACAGTGTTACAGAGTTTTCATTTCATTCTGTTTTAATGCCGTCCCATCCACGTATATGCAAGAGACCATCATGCATTATGCGGAATGGAATTCCCTTTTCTTTGGTTCCAGTGGGAAAAACGTACAGAATCCTTCCCGTCCCTGTAAAAGGGCACCCATTTTCCCTCGCTACGCTTTATGTAAGCATACATTTCTATGCTTTCTGATCCAATCCTCGATACAAAGCTTTCTTCCTTTAGCCATGCGTTGGAACTGCACGAAAAGAGAGAGAGCCCCCTTACTGCTACGTACGTACAAGGCTTGTGTCTGCAAGCAAGCGAGCTTATTCCTATCCCGTCATTTGTGCGACGTCCAAGGATGATCTCATGGCTCGTCAGGGTCCCGTCTAAGCCCTGAGATGTTCACATACCGAACACAGGATCCGCGCGGAAAGCTCACAGGTCGCTACCAGCAAACGAACACAAGCATTATGATTATCCGGCATGAATGGGAAACTGGAATGTCCACAATTTGAAAGCTAGCACGCTTGTTCGGGATAGCCGAGATCAAAATGATATAAAAGGTGGAGCGAGCACGTTTGATCCTGCTACTTGCCAACCATGAAGCAGCATCTCTTGACAGTCTCTCTCCTTGTCTCCTCCGTCCTTCTTCAGGGTGCTCAAGCCGCCTGGACCTTGCAGGACACCTACGAGGGCTCCACCTTCTTCAACGGCTTCGACTTCTTTACATCCGCTGATCCTACGCACGGATTTGTCCAATACGTCGACCAGGCCACGGCCCAGTCAAGCGGCTTGATTTATAACCAAGGCAGCCAAGTCATCATCAAGGCAGACAACACCTCCACCACCCCAAACGGCCGTCCATCGGTCCGTATCTCATCCCAAGCGACCTACAATTCCGGCCTCTTCATCTTTGATCTGGAGCACATGCCGTTTGGATGCGCTACCTGGCCTGCCATCTGGCTTGTCGGTCCCAACTGGCCCAACGGTGGTGAGATTGATGTATGTTCGTTCATCATCCCCTATCCAAGCATGAAGAAGAAGAAAAAGCTTCATTGATTTCTTTTTCTGTAGATCATTGAAGGCGTGAACCTGCAGACCACGGACTCCATGACGCTCCACACGGCGAGCGGATGCACGATGGAAAACGTGGCTCGCACGGAGACCGGCACGCCCACGGGCCATCAGGACTGCGACGTGACCAACGATCCTTCCAACCTGGGGTGCGGCGTCACGTCGACCTCGACCACGAGCTACGGCCAGGGCTTCAACAACGAGAACGGCGGCGTGTACGCAACCCGCTGGACTGCCTCGACCGGCATCCAGATTTGGTTCTTCGACCGGTCCAGTATTCCATCTGATATCCAGTCTGGCTCGCCCAACCCGGACAGCTGGCCCACGCCCGCGGCCGATTTCCCGTTCACGAGCTGTAACTCGTCCCTGTTCTCCAACATGGAGATCGTGCTCGACTTGACCTTCTGCGGCGACTGGGCTGGCAGCGTCTACAGCTCCAGTGGATGCCCCTCGGACTGCACGACTTACGTAAGCAACACCCCTTCGGGATTCGATGAAGCTTACTGGCGCATCAACTCCTTCAAAGTGTACCAAAGCTCTTAGTTGTACCAGTAGTAGCTCCTCCCCGAACTTTTGCTGTATGAGTCCTATCCACTCGTCCTAACAATAAATAATTGTTTATTTTTATTGACAATAACAGCAGACACATGATCATCTCACGCGTACAATAATAGCTGCAATACCGGGAATAATTAGAGATGATCTTTTCTTGACAGCATGGCTTTTTTTTTCGGCAGCGGATAAATTTAGGGTCCGTGGATGGCCAGTGCGTCCTCCAATGAATCACCAGAAAATGAAACATGGACAAACACACATGAACTTGGCGTTTTCGGCATAACTGATGCTTCTTTTTTGTCCTTTTCGATGAGCCATGATCCGCAAACTGAAGAGGGCGTTCAATAGCGGCCACCCTAAGCCTCCCGACAAATCCCGCTTTCCGCCGACCCCGAGAGGATCTGCAGACAAACAAGGTACATGCATGGATGGGATAGAGCGTTTCTGGAAAAACGTCAGCTTACATTGGTGTCGCGCGCACCCCAACAGAAAAGACGACGGCTCGACGACAGCAGCAGCAGCAGCGGACCGACGAACAACCACCGCTCAAGTTTCGTACGTATTCTAATGCCCCAAACCCTATGCGGTGACATGTCTGACCCAACTTTTTGCAGAGCCACTGGCGCCCGAGGAAGAACGTCCACGTACACCACCGGGCTCATTCGACGACAACATTGACGACGAGCACGCGGAGGCATCGACGCATGTGCCGGCATTCACCTACACCGACAGCATGGTGGTCGGGCAGGACAAGGAGGAGGAGGTCCGAGAAGAAAAGCGCCGACGGTCGACCAGCATCGGCCTTTCGCTGAACGACTTTCGGCTCCTCCACACGCTCGGCACTGGCTCCTTTGGCCGCGTCCATCTGTCGCAGTCCAAGCACAACCAGCAGTATTACGCGATCAAGGTCCTGAAAAAAAGCGAAGTCGTGCGACTAAAGCAGGTCAGCCATACCAAGAGCGAGCGGGCGGTCTTGATGAGTATCTCGCACCCGTTCATCGTCAACCTCTGGGGCACCTTCCAAGACGACGCCAACCTCTACATGGTCATGGATTACGTGCCAGGCGGTGAGCTGTTCTCGGTCCTCAGAAAAGCCGAGGTAAATTGATCCAGGCAACAACGTCTGACTGCCGGCGGAACTCATTGCCCGTGTTAGTGCTTTTCGGAGGACACCACAAAGTTCTATGCTGCTCAAGTCCTGTTGGCCATCGTGTAAGCTCTGTGTGTAAAACTTATGGGATGACACACAGGCTTAATTTTAAAAAACCCCAGATATTTGCATAGCCATGATATCGTGTATCGAGATTTGAAACCAGAAAACATCTTGATCGACGCATCCGGCAATATCCGTCTCACCGATTTTGGGTTTGCCAAACACGTGACGGACGTGACATGGACGCTCTGTGGCACACCCGACTATTTGGGTAACGCCAAAACATGCGCCACCCCTACGCAGAATAACTTATTACAACATGTGCACTAGCTCCAGAAGTCATACAATCCAAGGGATACGGAAAGGCCGTAGATTACTGGTCTTTGGGTGTTCTTATTTACGAAATGTTGGCAGGGTAATCGTCTTCTTTAGCTTAACTGCATTGCCTTGCCCCCAGTCACAATAACACCTTCTGGTCATTAGATACCCACCTTTCTATGACGAGAGCCAATTTCGTCTCTACGAAAAGATACTGTCTTCACAACTGCAATTCCCTCCGCATTTCCATTCTCACGTCAGAGACTTGCTGAAGCATCTTTTGACACCCGATCTCTCGAGACGGTATGGGAACCTGAAGCGCGGTTACCACGACGTCATGGAGCATCCATGTAAGTGTCCTCTCGCTCCCACACCGCCTTGCCTATGCTCAATGTGGATATAAAAAAAAGGGTTTGCATCCGTCAACTTTAAGATGCTCTTGGAATGCAAAGTCAAGCCACCGTACATTCCGCCTCTTTCGGGTGAAGGAGACACAAGCCATTTCGAGCAGTATCAGGAAGACGTGCCGTATGGCATCCCACAGCCTGACCCTTACGGCAAGTACTTTAAAGAGTTCTAAACCAACCCCAACTTTTGTAAATAGCAAAAAGATATACACTAAAGAATAAACATTTGGTTTCGTGTCACGTATCTCATAATGCGCGCGCGCGCGCGCGCGTGCGTGCTTTTTTTTTCGGTCTTGTAATCCCTCGAGATGACCAATGATCTACTCATCATCAGCACGCTGATAAAGTTACTGCTGATACCCGCCTAGTGAGTACGATCAGCCCACGCCTCTACTGCTCTTGTTATTCATCAGAACCTGTAGTCGATCGACTGATTTCGAGGTGCATCGGAACTGGTTAGCCATCACGTACAGTCTGCCGATCCACAAGTGGTATACAGAGGTAGAGTAAGAAGTAACGCACGCAACACAGAGCCTGCGCGTGTATACATAAATGATAATTTTTATAGAACACGTCTATCTGGACATTGGATTATCCGCCGTTTTTCGCATGGTTCGAAAAGGCCTGGAGCCTCGTGGCCCAATATGTGGATCCAGCCATGCTGATCGTCGATAACTTGGAGTACGCGAGTCAGGCGACCGTCGTCTTTCAGCGCTGCACCGTCATTGCGAGCGAGCTCGTCCTCTACTGGTCGCTCCGCCGTTATCAACGCTACTTTGGCAGCCAGTATCTGCATGCACTCGTCGCTGGTTCCATCTTGCTCCATCCGGGACTACTGATCGTGGATCATATCCTTTCTTCTTTATATAACATCTTTACATAACAACGAAAACGACTCTCCTTGACTCGCTCCTTCTTCTTTACATATTCACTTTCAATACAATGGGCTTCTTTATGGCATCCTTGTGTTGTCTATCGTTGAAGCCAAACGCGTAAGCCCAATTCGAAAAAAGCTTTTCGTCATCATGGTCACTGAACGCTTTCTTTTTTTTTAAACAGGGCCAATTACTGCTGTCCGGCATTTTATTTGCAGTCCTCCTCAACTTTAAGCACATCTATCTCTACATGGCGCCCGCTTACTTTGCCTATCTCTTGAAAGCCTATTGCTTCACTCAAGGTATAACATACGCACTTTTTATCTCTTTCCAGATACTGAAACAGAAAGAAAGGCACCCGTTTTTCCTTGCAACGCCTTGTGGCACTGGGCGGATCCGTCGCTACGATCTTCGTCATTTCTCTAGGACCTTTTCTGCACCAATGGCATGCCCTGCTGGGTCGACTTTTCCCATTCACCCGAGGACTGTGCCATGCTTACTGGGCTCCGAACTTTTGGGCCCTGTACGCAGCTGCCGACCGATGCCTTATCCTATGTAAGCTATACCAACAACTCACAACAAGATGCGCACTAAGTACTCGTATCGAAAGTGGCAAGACGGCTAGGTTGGGAACTCCAGAACGAAGCCGCGGTTGGCTCCATGACGCGTGGATATGTGGGCGACACCCAGTTTGCTATTCTGCCCAATATCGAGGCGATCCACACGATGATCATTACACTGATTGTCCAGTTGGTAAATCGTTACAAAAGAACAAGACCTGCGCGGCTTGTCACTCACGGATACAAAGGATATATAGCTTGTTCTGCAACGGGTCTGGAGAAAACCAAGCTTTGAAAACTTTTTGTCTTGTCTGACACTATGTGGATTTGCATCCTTCTTGTTTGGATGGCACGTTCATGAGAAAGCCATCCTGATCGTGTTGATACCGTACAGGTAATCATGACGATGCTTGCTGGTCAAGAAAGAAAGCGATTCTAAAGAGCCTTTCTCGTCTAGCTTCATGGCCAGCCAAAGCAAGCTGCATCTGCGTGCATTCACGATCCTCAGCGCTGCAGGCATCTATTCGCTTTATCCTCTCTTGTTCCATCCGGCGGGTAAAAAAATCGCATAACGCGAATTGATACATTGCGCGCTCTAAAAGGATAAAGTAGAGACACCCATCAAGATCCTATTCACGCTGCTTTGGTGCGTCATCACCGTCCCCGGTCTGGCGGCCTGTCTACAAATGTAAAGTAAAAATCACACAAAGAGCTTGTCCATCCCGTCCGTCTGACGTTTGAGATTGGATAGACCTCTCAAGGGTTTACTGCAACCCCTCGACATGGCTTACCTACTCGGACTCGTGGGAATCCAAATGTACACCAGCACCATGCATCCAGTCCTATTCGGTGCCAACCGCTTGGAATTCTTACCACTTCTTTTGACCAGTGTCTATTGTGCGATGGGTATCATGTATGGATGGGCCATGGCCATGTACGCCTATCTGTCTCAATAAATGGCAACGGTAAATAGACAAACATGGGTCCGACCCCACCCCAAGTAGTAGAGATGTGGTCTTTTTCCCTTTTCCACCCTCTTTTTGTTCCCTTCCCACCATTAATAAAGATGGATTCGCGTGAAATTCGAATGCCGGGCTATATGCTTTACTGCGTCTTTGTGGCGGTTTTGGGATCCTTTTGTAACGGTTGGGTGATTGGATCACCCAATGTGCCAGGCGAAATAACCCACAACTGTCTGAATGGCAATGCGCATATTTACAATCCTCGGTTTCCTGACTGCTTACCCATGAGCACTTCGCTATGGTAAGGCCGTGAATCAATCAATCAATGATATTTATCAACTGATTGAGAAAAAATCAAGGGGTTTTGCAGTGTCATCTTTCTGTGTGGGCGGTCTTGTGGGTGGCATCACGGGCGGCGCGGTACAGACACGTATTGGACGAAAAAAGGCGATCATCGTCAATACGCTTGGCTGGATCCTTGGTTCGATCATCATGGGTCTGTCGGTGCACGAAGCCATGTTCATCGTTGGCCGTCTGATCACCGGTCTATCCTGTGGCCTGGGTTCCTTATGTATCCCGACCTACATTGGCGAGATATCGACCATTCGAGCACGCGGTGCCATGGGCACTTGTCATCAGTATGCAAGAACTTGCGCACCGGGCGAACCAGGAGAACTGATGGTTTTGCTGTTCTATAGATTCTTTATTGTGACCGGTATCCTGCTGGCGTCCGTGATCGGTCTACCGACGGCGACCGTACCTTTGTGGCGTCTCAACTATGCGATTGTGGGCATTCCAGCGGCTGTGCAATTCTTCTTGGCCAGTACCTGCGTCGACTCGCCGCGCTGGCTCGTGTCTGTCAACCACATCGACGAAGCGCGCGACGCACTGCAAAAGCTACGCGGCGGCAAACACGCCGATATCGAGCAAGAATTCTACGAAATCATCGAAAGCCAGATGGGTCCAGCAGCCGCGGCCTCGGTCATGCGGCACCCGGAGACGGCGGATGTGACAGAGCTCAAGAAGAGCCTGACAACCAGGACCACAGCATCGCGCCAACAACAACCAAGGATGCGAGCAGCCTCACCCGAAGAAGGCGGCGGCTCGACCGACGAAGAAGAGACGCTTCACCCTGGCAACAGCGACAAGTCCGTCGTCGCACCCAGTTCGGATGAACACATGCAGGAATCCTTGTCGCTTATCGGTATCTTCCTCGACCCCCTGATTCGGCGCATCACCATCGTCGTCCTGAGTCTCCACTTTATCCAGCAATGGATCGGCATGAATGCCGTGATCTTTTACTCGACGCAGATCTTTTCGTCGGCGTTCAATGAAGACATGTCGAAATACATGGCGATCGCCACCACCGGCGTCAACTTTGTATGCACGCTTGCGTCCGTTGTCCTGATTGATCATATGGGACGCCGCCCGCTGCTGCTTCTGGCCGAACTAGGCTGCGTGGTCTTCTCGGTGCTGCTCGTGATCGGCTACCGGTTCTATATCCCGGCCTTGCTGGTCGTCTCGGTCTTTTTATACGTGGCTTCCTTTGCCATTGGCATCGGACCCATTCCTTGGGTAAGCAATCGATCCAACTCACCGGCGTCCATCCCATGGCTCATTGTTCGTTCTTTCTAGATGATCACCTCAGAACTGACACCCACGTATGCAAACTCTTCCGTCGGTGCAGCTGCGACAGCCATGAACTGGGGCATGAACTTTGTGATCGGCCTCGTCTTTCCAATCATCTTTGAGGAGATTGGAGGCTACTCCTTCTGCATCTTCGCAGGCGTCGGCGTGGCCGCTTTCGTGTTCACCTTTATCACGCTCCCAGAAACCAAGAATCGATCCATCGAATCCATTGTCCGCAGCTTCCAGCGCAAAGCCGAAGACGATGCAAGCTCAGGCTTATTCCAATCATAAAAAAAGAGAGATTATTTCATTCTTTACGCTTAGAAACAAGACGTTCTGAATTTTTTTCCTTTTTGGCATACTTTGATACCTAAACAATGCTGATCGCTTACTGACCAATCAAAATTCATAATGATAACTGTGACCACCGGAGGGAGCGCGGTGGACTTCCTTTCCCTTCGTTACCGCTTTTTTTGCCATGGAAGACGAAGAAGAGCAGCTGTTCCAGGACGAGGAAGAATACGAAGAAAGTGAAAATGGACACGACAAAAAGAAGAATAAGAAGGGAGGCTTCAGATATTGTATGGACTGGTATGATCTCTTATTTTCCCGCACGATTCCTTTTGATTAACGCTTGTTATAAAGTAACAATTTGCTCTACCCAAGAGAAGACAAGGTCAATAGGAAACTGAAACTGGCATGTCGTAATTGTACCTACGAAGAAGATGCAATGAATCCGTGTGTCTATCGACACGAGATCATTCATGCGCCTTCGTATGTCTCACAGCGTCGTCATGCGAATGCCCAGATCGAACTAACATGATGGATTGCCATTAGTGAGCAAACAATGGTGGTGTCTGATTTGAGCCAGGATCCTACACTGGTCAGTAAAGATGGTTCTCTGTTTTTTTGGTAGTGGAACCGTGCTGACGCGTCTGTCCCTTAGCCGCGAGCCAACATACCGTGTCCTGTATGTGATCACCCAGAAGCTGTATTCTTCCAGTCAACCTCAAGGCGTGTGGATGCTAAAATGACTCTATTTTACATTTGTGGCAACAAAAGCTGTGGACATCGGTGGACCGGATAAGGATTTTGTACATAGTCGCGCAATATACCTGATCTAGAAATCAATCATCATCTTTATAACACGAACATATATACATTCGCGAGACTCTGCCATGGAAGGTTTCTCAAAACTCTGCTCGTATTGTCGTTTCGCTCGGTAGAGCGTCTCCTCGCAAACAACCACATTGATCCTGGTCATAAACCTTGGTTCATTTGGCATATTCGCATCCTGCTAACTAGGTCATATCACTACATATACACTCAACTTTTCCTAGAAACATATGACACTATTATTTTTGGTTTCACGCTGCGACTCGCTTCCTTGGAATTAGATCTTGTTCTTGCCGCGTCAATGACCTTGAGATCAGCTGCAAAAGAAAATGGCACTAAAAAAATAAAATGGTGACGTTTAAGGACAGACAGCGATAATAGTGCCTTTTTAAGTTCATCTGCGCCAGAAAATTGTTGTCCAGCTTTTCTCGCTCTCTCTTTTGTCATTCACATGTCTTCTCAAGCCAGACAAAGACGCATTGCTGTTCTCGGAGCGCGGGCTGTCGGCAAGTGATTGCATTGAAACGGAAAAGACCAGAAAAGAAGTTTACGCAAAACCCACACACAGGCAAATCTTCACTGGTCATTCAGTTTTGCGAAAATCACTTTGTAGACAGTTATTACCCGACCATTGAAAACACATTTACAAAGACCATCAAGTATAGAGGTCATGGTAAGCTTGTCGTCTTGAGAAACGGGTTATAATCATAATAACAACTCCGTTTGCCTCCCGCTTTAGAATACGTCGTAGAGATTATGGATACTGCGGGTCAGGTAAAAAAAAAAAGGGAGAAAACGAAAAGAAAGGGAGAGCAACGGGGATTAACGCGCGGGGAGCCAAAAGGACGAGTATTCGATTCTGTCGTCACATCATGCATCCAGCGTCCATGGTTATGTGCTCGTCTACTCGATCGCTTCTCGCTCAAGCTTCGAGATGGTCAAGATTATTCGGGATAAGATTCTGGATTTTACGGGTCTGGATAACGTGCCGTGCGTCATTGTAGGCAACAAGAGCGATTTGAATATTCAAAGGTAATCATAGCGCACAAAAAGTGAGTGCCATGCGCCGCAGCTGAATTGGAGCAGAGAGGTGTCACAGCAGGAAGGTAAAGATATAGCAGAGCAGTGGCGTTCACCGAATGTCGAAACTTCAGCAAAGCACAACGAGAATGTCTGTAAGTGATTGTTAGGTTCCGCGACAGGAAGAAGAAGAGGATATTCATGTGTAATGATTTAGCGAAAATCTTTGACTTGCTTATTGCTGAAATCGAGAAAGTCAATAACCCCCCGACGGAAGAGAACAAAGGATGTGTGATTTCGTAAGAATTAAGTATAGTACATGTATATCTTGTTGAAATTACCCGCCCTCCACACCCACTTTGTTATTCCTTTTTTTTTTCTTCTCGTGTCTTGTACAAATCTTGCTTTTCATCCACCCTATTAAATGCGAATACAAATACACAGGAACGGTTCGTTGGGATTTCTAGACAATTTGTCTCTCTCTATGCTAGCTCTTAGTACGCGAGTTTTTCAACGAGAATAGCATGATAACCGATTTCGATTTGCTGAGGCGATCGTCGAAGCGCGTCCAACAGATCGGCGTCTTCCAGGTTGGCTCCAGACAACAAGAGCCTTTGTCGAGTGAGAGGATCGTTTTCAATGATGGATCGGACCAGATCCAGGAGTATTTCAAAACCTCGCGTGTCTTGCCGGCGTGCAGCGGCTATATCATATAATGAGTTTCTTTTTTTCTTCTTTCTCAGTATTTTCTTCTTTACCAAGATCATAGGACTTGTATGATTCTTGAACCATGTAAAGTCTAATCGATTTGCCGAATTCCAACTGATCCAAGGGCGTAGCGGCAGTTTTGGTCTGTACAACAAGAGTATGAGTTCGTCTCTCTCTCTCTCTTTCAAAACTCGAACGTTTATACCTTTATCTTGAATTCGATGGTCTGAATGCATCCGCCCGGCTTGGTGATCCTGACCATCTCTTTGAGCGCACGGGGCCAGATCTCGTGTGAAACCGGCCGCCGCAACTGGATAAAGTCAAACGTCCCGTCGTCGTAGTCCAGGTCGCCCAAATCATGCACTTCGTGCACCAGCACATTATGACGATGGATCGTCCAATTGCCCTTTGAAGACACGAGTAATATAAACTGGCTTGTTGGATGTTGTGAAGCCATATCCTATCCATCGAATTACTTTTGTTCCCCCCCGCTTTGCTTTTTTTTCCAAATGTCTGTACCATCCAAAACTCGTTGCTCGCTGCTCCGGCGCAAGACGTGCCCGTGTCGGCAATCACAAGGATCATGGCATGTTGGTCGAAAGGCACCAAACGATGCACATCAGGTAATAGATCGTAACTATGCATGTACAGGCCCGAATCAATGTCAGATAGCTCTCTCTCTTTGTCATGGAACCTTTGTCTTTTTTATTTACCCGTCGAAAGCAACAACACCATCCATGGCGTCATAACACGGCTTACTATCGTGTTAGTGCTTGCCAAAGCAATCTCCCCACTGCTTGTCTTTTTCTCTGTCTATCTAGTGTACCGGTTCATCGTAAGATGCAGTCCTAGAAGCAGGCAAAGAGGGTCTCGTGTTTTCGGTGATCATTGAGGAAAAGAGCTTGTATACCGTACGTACCAGAACACAAGGCGGGGGGCCAACGCTTTATATCTATGGATGGATGCTCTCGTGACCCCATCTGGACATGTGCTTGTACTCAGCCATTCACCAACTTGTTTCTATATCTTCGGGAAATAGGGAGTTTTCTTGATATGCGTTTGTTTTGCTGCATTGAGGCTATAGCGAACGTCAGCTCTGTTGTAATACGTCTTTAAAATAAAATACGGCGGTCGCCGTTATTTTAGCAGGTAAGCTTCCTCTGCCGTCATTATGCAGCACAAGATCCTCCAAAAGTAGTCTAGTGTTGATTTCAGATGATGTGGGGACACCCCCAGACAGAAATCCAGGCACATCGTGTAACGGAACAAGTCGTTGTGAAGAGACCCAAGTAGTATGTACGTCTATAGCGAAAGCATTTCTGTATATTTAGGGAGCGATGCATTGGAGATCATTTTACTGAGAAGAGCAAACTATATATCATGCCACGCCATAGTGATATGCTGATTTTGTATGTACAAGTGCTAATGTGTCAATTTTAGTATGCAAGTTGCTAGTACATGATGAATCCATGTATTCTGATATACACCGGTACGGCAGAGTTGATCATTAATTTGTACCAGCTTCATATGGCAATATCTGTATAAATCTTCAAATCAGTTTTTGCGGTCTCTACACCGTATATAGAAATCGAATCCCCCTACCGTAAATTCTACGTATGTGTCTTGATTAGCTGTCTGGATGCGGAACTAGGAAAGCAGAAAGACGTGATAAGTCAACGGTGATCTCACACACACACATAAACAGCCGTTACGAGGAACATACCAGCATGCATAGAACACCAGCCCGTGACACCCGCAATGATACCTCATCTGACTGGTCCAGAGCTTTATTGCAAAGCATTATATGCGAATAATGATAGCTAAGGTTGTCCACTTAGCACGCGATGAAAAAGGGCCCAACGATCCAGGGTCTCTTCTTACCTGTAAGTCACCTCACGTTCGCACTGGAAACTGACGAAAGACTCTGAATGCTCAGGATATTCCATCTATAACAAGCCCGAATAGAAAATTTAGAATGCAAACTTCTATCCTGCTAGACAGAGACTAAACCTGGAATGTTCCGCTGTTTCCTTCACCTGTCAGCCGGAAACACGGATCCTGCGGTGAAAACGTCATCGTAATGCGCTCGCAAGACTTGTCAAGATCACTCAAAGCGTCCTTAAGCCATGACGACTTGGGGCCCACCGTGAGTCCTCCCGTTTTGTCACGCATATGCTTTATATCTATTTTACCCTCATGATCGTTTTCTGGATGATATACGGGTCATCGTTGACGCTTAAATCCATGCTTTCAATATCAGGTTCCAATGTCACAAGGCGACAATGCGTCGACACATCATTTTCCTTATCTTCCCGTCTTTTGGGACAGCGTTAAGCAACAATGGGGGGATTGGCTAGCTTGACTTGGATCGCTTACATTATCTCGAGATGGGCGCCTTCTCGAGCATATCGGATACGGCAAGTGTCCGCCGCAGCCGTCGACGGTGGACCCAGAAGACTCAAGCAGTCAATCAACGTATTCAGTCCAATGCCAAACTCTCCAATGACGCGGTCAGGTTGCTTGCGATAGTTCTCAAACATGTAGCGTTTTATATAAGCGACCGCTTTCACACATTGTGCCTCTTCCACAGTCAACGTAATGCCTTCATCGTAAATATTACACGTAGCAATCTATTATGGGTTTCTCTTGGTCAACCCCTCTTTCCATGAAATGGGAATCCGCCCAAAAGGATTACGTTTTTGATCTGGATCGCTTTCAGGAGATTAAGAACGGCACGGATGCTTTGCAGCTCGCCACTGAACAATACGCTGGCCTGTGTAGATGTCGTCGCCATGGCCGACTGGAAGGAGCCCGTTTATTGTGAAAGCTTGGCCGTTAAACTACTCAAGGTAAGAGTTGTCCAGGTACACGGTTTTTTTACTTTCAATTCGCGGTTCTGAAATTCTTTGCGCGCTATCTCCTGGAGTCAATTTGGACTTGTGAGCTTCAGCTTTCGCAGTATATTGGGAACAGCTGTGGGCCTCCAGACGAACATTGGGGGCAGTCTTCAAATGACTTAAGAATTTGAAAAAATGGGATCTGACGAGCATCAGCACCTCGATCATCAATTTGGAGACATACGCTTTCATTGCGAAATGTAGTCTTTCGACGGCAGTAAAAACTCTCAACGTTTACGCCAACTGGAACGCCCAAGAAGAAGAGAAAAGCAACGATTTGGGGGGCCAAAATAAAACCTTTATTCTTTCCATTGCAAACGTACTACTATCTATGGTATCCGTCAGGGAACCTAGCGTTATATACTTTTGTAAAGTCAGTAATTGATCCTCCCAAAACGCCCAGCCACAAAACGCCAAAACGAGAGGTCTCGATTGCAGTCAGAAAATCGACATTCGACATTCTCATAAGTGTGCCTGTACGGGGCACGAGTCCGTCCGCCCGTCGATGAAGTTTCATCACGTAAAAGCCACCTTCAACCTCTTCTCGTCTCCCAACGCGCTTTTGAAAACTTACTCTGACAAACAAACACCACAGCAAAAGACGTCTTTACAATTCCAGTTTTCAGCCTATCTAAACCAAACCGTCAGTAACGGTCAATAATCGAAAGAGCACGCAGACACAAAGAAAGTGTGATGTCCTTCAGACAAGGCTGAAACTTAAAAGTGTTTAAGGTCAACACAATGGTAATTCAGTCTACCTTGCGGACACTTTTCTCATCATATCATCACACTCTGTGGATTAAGAAAAAAAACATACCTTTACGCTGAAAAGCTGGTGATGTTTGGGATTCACGACAAACGACGCTTTTTATACCAGGCGAAAAAATTTTTTGTGGGACTACTTTATTCAATCTCAGGTTTCGGTGAAAAGAAGACGCGGTGCGACACGCGGAGAAAACCAAATGATACTGATGAATATGCCATTCGCTTCAACACTAGTCATGTAAGCCCTGAGGACACCCGCTGCAATTATTGGCAGGGCTCAAAAAGAGGGCCCATGTTCCGGCCAATGAGGCCCTCAGTCCCCAGAATGAAGAGAGGATACCTATCATCATTGTAAGACCAGTAGAAGGCCATAACACGACTTGGCAAAGAAATATACCCTTGACGTGGAGACACGCAACATAGGCCTACATTCAACGGATCGAACCAATAAAAGATCATCCTTGTTTGCCTTGCGAGCAGGAGCATGGCAGCCTTAGCATCTTTGTAATCCGAATAACTTGGCATCTGAACAAGGCATCTTTTCCTTGGATTGTCCATACAATCATTTGCCAGGCGGCATTCTTTGCCTTACGCCTTCCTACCAGCCTTTTCAAGTCCTTGTTGGTCGCGTTCATTTTCCAAAGAATTTGTATCGGTGGAGAGGATTTAGTCGTTTCTGCCCTTCCTGCTGTGGAAAGTTGCAGGCCGCCTTCCGGTAATGCTAAGCTATGTATGAATCTTTCGGCGCAGCCAGCTGAACATAGTTCTTTGTCTCTTATGGCCTGCTTCATTGCGATCGTCGGTCTGTCGGCTGCTACAAGACGTGTCGTTGTCGTATGTCGCCTTCATTATTTTCCGCAAGAGGTGCTATAAAGCAGACACGGAAAATCAAAGACGGTCGTAAAACCAATGATAACGACGCGCTCTGTAGGTGCTCTTGGCGGGGACAAGTGTCGGTCATGTTGGCAGAGTGCACCTTTCCAAAAGCGGAACGGTCGGAGAAAGCTGTAATCAATGAGAGAAGTGGCTCGAATATTGCAGCAACTTCCCATTTATTTTCCGTCTATTTGTTACTTTTGGCATGGAATATGATAAACGTCTCGATGAGCTCCTGAAACTTTGTCAAAACGCCTGGGTTACTGTGCAAGAGCGCGAAAAAGAAATTCGACAGCAGCAGCAACCTTCAGTTCATTGCGCGAGCGAAGAACTGCATAAAGGTATTAAGCGGTTGGTGCAACTGCAAGATGCTTTGGACGAAGACGCGGCCATGACTCGAGATCCAAAGTGGAGGCATGATGCTGAGTCAACCATGGAACATGTCCGAAAGCAACTTGAATTGGCACTTCAAGTTGCCAATGGTAAAGCAGGCAATGGCTTGGCTTGGGCTTGGCAACAGTATCTGAACTAGGAAGTATATTGTCCAGGCAACAAACCGGCTCAGGACCCTTCTGCTGCAACGCCAGTCTTGACAACTAGTATATCCTCTTCTTCTTCAACCTTATCGAGTGCTTCGCTACGGTTGCCCGAAGCTCACAATAACGCCTTGCGACACAAAAAGAGGAGCTCCTGTGCGTCTTCGCTCTCATCCATCATGAATACCAGTATCCCAGAGGAAGAGGAGGAAGGTGCGGTGACGACCTTTGATCGCTCACGCAGCCCGTTGGATATGTTGAACAACAATCATACTGACCTTTTGTCTCCACGGCGCGTGATGCCGACCAAGAGTGTCAGCACCAACACCCACTCCTTGGACCCGTCGATATCTCCACAAAGGCAGCAGAGTCGCGCAGATGAGTCAACGCGTGAAAGACCTTTCGGTCGCCGATCTGTAGCAGTAATGTCTCATGACAACCTTGAGCAACCCTGGGTGCCCTTTTTTCTAAGCCGCATCTTTATATCTAGATGGATGACTGGTCTTTGCCTGAAGCACAGCAGCATGCCGAGGAAAACAAGGCACCGAAACTGCGAATGATCCCACTGTTCAAGGGGCTCAAGCCTACCCGGTCGACCCCTTTGCCTAGTAATGCTCCTGCCCAGATAAACTTTTACAAGGACGATGACACAAGTGTGGCAGGTCAGGTGTTTGCTTGTGACGCGATTGTGGATCAGCCTTTGCGGATAGGCGTAGGGTAACATACGAACAAAAGCTATGGTAATGAATGGCATATATATTCATGCACACACTGTTTAGCTATGGAAGCTATATTTGCTACAACTGTACTGTGCTTAGCAACAAGGTAACGGGAGTAAACGGGAGGGGTTATGGTCAAAAGGGAGGTCATCTGATGTAATCTGTGCGTGAATTATTAGGGCCCACCTATCTCCGTGCGCAAGCGATACTCGGACTTTGTCGATTTACGCGATGAACTTGTGAAGCGATATCCTAGACTTAAGAACAGTATACCCAAACTCCCTCCCAAGAAAGTAGTCGGCAAGTTCACGCCTTCTTTTATCGAACAACGGCGTAGGGATCTCGAGTACTTCTTTAAATACGTCGTTTTACATCCTACCTTGGGCACAAGTCCCACCGTGACCCATTGGATTGCACCATAACATTCCGTCCCCCAGCCCCCAACCCTCTCTTGGTTACATGTACGATACAATACCTCTAGAGATCATTGTTCTTATTGTTATTGCTTAATTTTAGTTACTCCATATTGTTACGCAAAGAAATATTTCGTAATTATCCACAGTCAAACAGCAGGTCTATTGCTTGCGCGTGTTGAAGACACGTCATCCCAATTTCTGTCGTGGAAACACCTTTTACTGGTAGACTAGAATAACAAGACATCTATAAAGAGTCGTTTCTTGCTAGTACGTTTCGAACAATTCGAGAACACCACAACCGAAAGGTCTTTGTGTGCTCACAATCCGAACGGAATTGCGTCCAGTAACGCAAAAGTGTGGATCCTCGAATCGGAAATTCACCAGCTGTCATGTGCAATTGGCACGGTCAAAGCTGCGTTACATCGGCCCTGCGCAACTCTCACATTTGCAGCGTCGACAGTTCCAGCGGAACCGTCTATTCGCATATCCAGCACAAGTTGCCGGAACCGCCTGCAATCGAGCAAGGAGACAATCACTTGGCGACTTTGCGCGCCTCTACCGTCACCTCTGCGCTGCGCCGCAACCTTTGCACCGCCTCTGTTACTGTCCGACCCAGTCTTTCTTGACAGGATAACGGGTGGCGAAAGCCGGTGCAGAAGCGGTGGTTGACAAACCAGGTCAAAGATAGATGTTCTTATTGTCCCAGAACTCGTCATAGGTACGATGGTGCTTTGTGTTGGCACGTTTGTATGCCTGAAGTAATTGGTGGTAAGTCAGATGGTTGCGACCTGAATCTTTCGAAAGGAATTCATGCCTGTGCCTGCTTAATGAAGGCGGGCACATCCAGTTTGCAACAAGGGCTTTGCATACGCGAAGTCACTCAAGAAGCATGGGCAAGAAAAAGCACACAAAGTCAAGCAACGACGAGTCAGAAGCAGGGATCGATCTGATCCGCTCAGCACCAAAGTTGGCGGCTTTGGATGGTTTTTACGCGGATCCGTGCGAAACCCTCTAGCCATAAGAGCCGTCAGACTACACCACCTCAGAAGATCTGGCGACATACACAGGCCATGACGAGCTAAGCGACGGCGAAAGCGCGGCTTCTGTAGAGCCCACCGAACCACATCCGAGGACGGAACGCAATCAATACAAATGGTGCCAGAGAACTCGTCACACAGTTGAAGCAACTCTTTAATTCTCAGGTATTTCAGCCAACTCCCATAACACGGCCCACAAATAAGCCTGAAATCCAACGTGGCTGTAATTCCGCTCTGTTGTCCTCGTTTGATGTCCTGGATTTCCCCCAAAGAACAACAGAGGAAGAAACTCCTGCTGGCAGAATTGTGTGATCTTGAACCAGTCGCTAGGGATCAGTACATAGATTCGAGTCCTTGCATTCGTCGTTCGAGTGTACTCGAGTACATATTCGACCTTGCAGAAATACGAGTACGGAATCTGGTAGACGAGTAAATATGAGGATTCTCGGACCTGTCCGAATATTGACGAGTGCACTTGAGTTGGCTCGTGTTCGTGTAAGCCGACCCCTAGCCGCCAAAGCTTTGCCACTTGGAATTTGTAACCAGTTTGAAATTACAATGTTTGTCAAACAAACATCTGAAAACGGCTTTGAAGCCATTGACACCGTATCTGTTGGAGTCCCCATAATCACCTTTCATTAGACTGAAAGATGGCTATCACACTACCTCAGCAAAGGGAATAAAGATATTGCTGTTGCCATTCACAAAGTGTCCAACGAAATTTAAGAACGATCATACCCTGCATTTACAGTTACGTGTCTATGCAAACATTCAGTGTTCTTTCGTTTAGGCCTTCATCCTCAGCATACAAAAATAGCAGAGATGGGGAATTCAGGGGAAGGGGGGGACAGGAGCTTCTGAAACAATCGGTGACCTCACAACGGGTGGGGAAAGCTAATGCTGCATGCGTCTCACGCATTTGGCACATTCGAAGGTGCAAATTAAACATCGCAGCGGATGAGTCTCTGACTCAAGGATGCAGACTTTTGCATTACTGAACACAAACTCCATTTGATTGTTAACCGGAAAAGGCTTTGCCCAAAAGGCTCCAAAGTTTTTCCCCTCGCCATCACGCACTCAGGGAAGATTAATAAACAATTTCTTTATTCCAGAACCGCGGGAGAAATCAGCTGCATAAATGTCCCTGCTTGAAAACCCGTCCGCCATCGTCCTTTTTCCCTTCCTCTCCTTTCCCTTTTCTTTGCCCTCTGCCTACTAAAATGTCCGTCGCTCGCATGTATACCCAAAGACTTATCTCTCACCATTATAGTCTATTGATAAGCCATCCCCGTCCCACGTTATCTAAAGCAAAATGGAACAATGTAGTCTTTATTCGTTATCGCACATCCATATCCTTCCATGGGAAAAATACGCCCTGGACCATTGATTTACCCACACCCACGTTCTCCATCTCATCCTACACATCCTATCTCTTAGACCTACCGGCTAGTCATGCAAACCTCACGAAAACAACCGGAATATTTACAAACGCAATTTCGCGAATGGTATCGTTTACGACACGCAAGATACGGCAGTTGTTCGACCACCAAATTCCTCGACAAATATGCTTCCGATACCCAGACATGTCCATCCACGCCTCTCGGGTTGCGATCCAGAAGCTGTTTGAAGGTGTGTGGCGGGACCCACGAGAATCTACTGTGATTTGCGTGAACGTGCACGTGCCTAGTCTGGTTGGGATCCAGTACAGCCCAGGAGCCCGTCGTGTGCTCCAGGTTCCGAACATGAATGGCGGCAGTAGCGTGCTCAGCGAAGCGTTTTCCGTCGAGCTCTTGAGCCGAATGCTTGGCTCAGAAATGATCAAGACCGAAACAGAGCTCCTGTATCACAGCGCCGGGCCCATCATGGACTACGCCTGCCGCGTCATCCACAATGACGCTACCCTCGGTGTTTCAGTCACTCGCGCTGTCGCCTATAAACGCCCCTATAAACGTGAAGATGCTATCCGTTTATTGACCAAGAAGTTACACGGCATCCGAATCTCTACGGAGAATGTGGCCAATACCAAGTTTGACCGCAAGATTTTGCACGTCCTTGCAATGTCTGGAAAAGACGCCTCGGTCGTCCTACGGCAATGTAAACGCTTGTCTGAACAATTGAAAAGTAATGTCTTGATTCTGGTCACTACGGTCAATGAGCAGCACATCTTTTTCCAGAGCAACCGTCATCTCGCTGCCGTTCAGGCATTACTATGAGCGAAACTGAATAAAGCGGCGGAGTCTGTTTTTGGTCTTGGATTTAAAACCTGTTGGGCACAGGATGATTTCAAACCTGCGTTTAACAAGAACACACCAGAAAGAAAGAAAATAGCCGCATCATGGGATCAATTGCAATGGACCTTGATTCGTCATTAGACGACATCATTTCAAGAAAAAGAAATCAACAGAACCGAGGAAGGCAGCAGTCTTCATTTCAGTCACAGCAGCAGCGAAGAAGTAACAATCCGATGTTACGGCGTTCACAAAATGATCAACAGCGTGGTGGGCGGTTAAGCTCATCTTTTTCGTCGAGGAGTGATTCCCGGGGAATTACTGCTCGTCTTGGGGGCATCTCTGTGGCTTCCCGATCAAAGACCATTAACAAATCGATTCTGCAGCGAACGAATCTGGTTTCACGGGGCAACGGGGTAAGCAGGGTGGAGGTGGGAAAAGTTATTATATGACGCATGGATCGTTGATTGTTCTCTGTATCAGCTTTCGACTATTCAGAGACCAAAGTCTATTTCCACCGCTTCTCTCAGTAATCGACGGGCAAAGACGGATCCTTCACAAATCGTTATTACAAAGTCGGTCAGTCGTCGAAATGACGTTCCCACACCCACCCGTGAGCCCCTACAACCGACTGGATATGCTCAGCGGCCATCGTCGGGTTCCGGATCCAGTCTGTCGATTCGTGGTTTGTCGGGCACGAACAGCAACGGGTTGACTATCCGTGGCGAATCTGGTCCGGCTAGTGTGTTGATTAGCAACTTGGACCCTGGTGCTAACGCAGAAGATGTCAAGGTAAGGAAGCTCGTTTATGGGATGTGCCTGAAATGGGATGGTGTGCCCTGATTAGGAGAAACTTAGTTGGCATGTCAAGTCTTTGGACCTATACTTCGTTGTGAGGTGTTTATGGATCGCTCAGGGCGCTCCTTTGGAGAGGCTGAGGTCGAGTTCGCGAATAAGGCTTCTGCTTTAGAATGCATTGCAAAGTTGGATAATGAGATTGCGGATGGTCGCGTATTACGAGCTGTACTGCGGACGAGACCCACGGCATCTGCACCTCCCTCGTCTTCCGCATCATCGTCTCACACAATGCCACAATCTAGTTTTGCTGCACAAACTCTGCGTTCGGTAATTGCGCCCTCGCGCTCAGGTTATACCACAGCGTAGGTTATCAATTATGCCGCAGCCACCGGGTCCATTTCAATCTAATCATTCTATGCAGTAGCTCAACTGGTAAATTGTACTCTGATAGCATGATCCCTACTGGACCAGCGGCAGCAGGAGCTCCGCATCAAGACTACTCTCGTTATCATGCACGCCGTTATTGATGTTTTTGCATCTCAAATAAAATACGTGTGTAAATTTACTTCGTTGGTGGGGGTTTTTTCGTAGCATCAGGGGAGTAAGATATATAAGTCGTGCCTTCGTAGATCACTGTAGTGATAATGGCTTATTCTTTATGGAGTACAAACCTTTGATCCAGCTTACAACCTCAGTTAGTTCATGTTTACATACGTACATTTGGTTCAATGGAAGCGACAACAGGGTCCCTGTTGATAACGCATGTCCAAACAGTGCTGATTTATGAATAAAACATGCAAGCTTGACCGTACGCTATGCACGCGTTCTGATGCAGAAATTCCTTCTCGTAATCGCATCAAAGATAACCATAAATATTGAAGCTATTAAAACTTTATAAGCCGCTTGTTATATATATACAAAATTATAAATACAATATTTACAATTTTTTGAGGTGGAGGTCCACCATCTCCTGGGACTTTTTTTTTTTACTTTAGTCCCAGGAGACGGTGAAACTCTTGTCCCCGACCACAACGTGGCCAGGGACGGCCAGCTGCCGGCCAGCAGGGAACGGTCGTTCCCCGGTGTCCCGGGAAAGCAAGACCAGCCCGATGCTGCCCCTGATTATATCGGCGCACTCCTCTGTCGTGTTGGAGTGGACCGATTCCACCACATGAACGGTCGGCAGCACCGGGCGAGGGACACCGGGTGACGGCAGCACCACTGGAACTGGACGAACCAATGGCGGGCACGAACCAGAACCACCAAACGCAGGGCCCGCACCAGCAAACGCAGCCGAACGAGAAGGACCAAGGTCAGACAAAGCCGGACCACCACCAGGAACAGCCAAGACTGGAGCCGAAGAAGCGCCCGAAACAGACACACCAGGAACGCCACCACAGAAAGCAGGAGCAGTACCAGAAAATGATGGCGCTGTAGAACAACCAGAAAGAGGCACGCCCGGACCAAAGACAACTTCACCACCAGAGAAAACAGAAGTAGATCCAGCAGGATCAGTATATGTTGGAGCCGGAAAAGCATCAGAGACAGACACGCCTGGACCAGAGACGACACCACCAGGGAAAGCATAAGTAGAAGCAACACCGCCAGAGAAATCAGACGTAGAGGCACCAGGGACAGACGCACCCGGGCCAGAAGAAACGACACCAGAGAAACCAGGAGCGAAAGACACCCCACCAGAAGCGACGACACCAGGTCCAGCCAAACGAGAACCGCCAGAAGCAGCTACGCCAGAGAAAGCAAAAGGAGGAGCAGTGACACCAGAAGATACTGCGTGAGAAGCAGCAGAATCAGTAGAGACCGAAGCCGAGGCAGTAACGCCAGAATACGCCATTGAGGCAGCAGAATCAGTAAAGGCGGGAGCCGAAGAAGCAACGCCAGAGTACACCATAGAAGCAATAGGATCAGTGAAGGCCGGAGCCGAAGAAGTAACGCCAGAAAAGGCCGTAGGAACAAGACCGACATGAGAAGCAACAGGCACGGACAAGACAGGACCAGAAGCACCGACGACAGAGGAAGCAGAAGGAGGACCACCGAGGCCAGGAAAGACCGCACGAGAAGCAGCAAAACCAGCAGAGGCCGGAGCAAAAGAAGCGACGCGGGAAGAGACTGGAGCGAAAGCAGAGAGGTAAGGGAAAGCCGAACAGTAAGCGGCAAATGTCGAAGCACCAGAAGTAGAAGCCACGGCAGAGAAAGCAGGACCACAGAAGGTCACATCAGGCACACCGCAAGAAGTAGGGGCCGAAGCAACAACAGGACGCGAAGACGACGACGACCAAAGACGGAAAGCAGAACGCCCACGAGCAGAAGCAGCATCAGCAGACGAAGACGACGACGGATAAGGAGCCCTAGGCTCTCGACGAACAGCACGGCTTGAGGCCTTGGTGGCCGGAGTCACTGCGCGCGCACACAAGTCGGCCAAAGAATCTTGCTGGCTGTTCGGGATGCAGGCCTCCACGAACGAGCGACCAAAGAGCGGCACCAAGAAATGGCGGATCGGCCATGCACATTTCTTGCAGATTTCCAGGGCATGCTCGTAAGGGATCCTAAGGAAAATGAATCAGTGATCTGATCTAAACATGCGCGCATAATGATCGAGCAGCAAACGTACCATGTGCCCTGGATCTTGAGGCACCCGCCCCGGATCTTGGTCTGGGGGACGCCCTCCAGCACGCGGGCAAGGTCAGCCTTTTGGGTAGTAAGGCATTGCCAAACACCCGTGAACAAAACGTTGCCTATTTACAATAAGCCAAATGCCATCCTAAGGAAGTTGAGTCGACTTACCCTTTTGCCTGTCCCACATGATGACATGCTTGGCGGTGGGCTTCTCGCCAGGCAGTCTCAAGCCCACCAGCTCGTATTCGTACACGGGGATTTCCCCGCGTGCGTCCTGGCTGGTCGCGTATTTCGCCGTCGCGACCTGGAACTCGAGTTCGCCACTGGCGCGGCGTGGCAGGGCAGGGTAGTATTGCGGCGAGTCGCAGGATAAGTCCTGATCGCGCGTGATAGTGATGCCATCCCGGTTGAAGATGGATGCTTGGCCCTTTCCCCTCGCGTTCGCCTTGGCTACTTGCTTTGAACTGGGTACTCGAGCTTTGCGGGTGGTCTGATCCTTGGGAGGCATGTCAAAAAAGAGAGAAAGAGGGGACAGAAAAGAGCACAGACAAAAAGGAAGCGCGAAAGACAGGCAGAAGGAAAGCGCGATGGGCAGCAAAGGCCAAGAAAGAAAAGAAGGGGATAAAGGAAGGCAATCAAATCGATGAGAAACAAGCCATTATATAGGCAATCGATGTGGAAAACGATGTCAACCGTTTTGGGTGGGGGGGGGAGACAACGACATGTACTCTCTAGAGAACCATACACACTCTTCCCGCCTACTTGCTTCAACCCTCCCCCCATCCACACATTGTTCCATTACACAAGGCAATTCTCTCCTTGCTAGAGAGAAATAAATCTCATCCGTTCTGGCCAAGGTTGCGTTTGTTGATCAAAAGGCAATGCATGTACTTTTCTCATGTCACACATAACCGCAAGTTGTTGCTCTACAATCATCGACCTTTGGTAGGGGGGACGTGTCTTGATGCTCACCTTGCTTTGCGTACCAGCATCTATAGTGAACGTTTCTAAGATCAGCGACTTTGTTCCGCGAGGCATCTGACAAAGCTCTTATCCAGAAAGCTTGGAGCAATCAACGTCATTCAACTTGACCATCAACTGGCCTGGGTCGGTCCATGACGTATGTGTGTCCAAGGACGTATCCAGTCTTTTACTCATAACCCTGTTTTGGCGGTCTGATCAAGGCCATCTATTCAGTACATGGAAGCATCCGTTTCCTTTATTTCTGTGAGCTGCAAGGGATCGTTGGCTTAACATACGCTTGCAAGGCAATAATCCATCCAGGCGATGACTGCATGAGGTCCCATGACCTCGCCTCGCTTTTTCATTGGCTGCCGCAGATCACGCCTTATTTGTATCCAGCGATCGATTTCATGGAAACACTGTTTCGCACCAAGTCTGACTGAATCATCATCGTCAAAATAGTCGAGCATCACAACGGAAAAGGTATTGTTTGTTGAACACTCAATATGCATATAGAGGATGGGAAAATCTCTTTTTTCGATGGAAGGCGATGATGCAATTGAAAAACAATGGATGCGTCCCGCGGTTTTGAGTCCAACTTTGGCCAGATGTTTATTTCATTACTAGATCGACCGATGTATAGTAATAGAGAGGTAAAATAGGGGGTTGAGGGTAGTAGAGAGCATGCATCGATATGCAATCGTGTACGACTACAACGGGAGGGCGCAGTGTCAACAATTGACATGCGGATCGACAAAACGGTCATGCTTGCAGATTTATGTTCAGAGCAAAGTTCTCTGGCGCGCATTACCATAATCGGATATGCTTCATGAAAGAGAGATAGGGAGCAGCTGATTGTTTACTTTAGTAATGCTAATCCCGGAAGCGAGGAGCCGTCTTGCGTCCAAGAAAAAAGGTGAACCATGGTAAAATGTGCCGGATTTGCTGTTTACATTTGCGCAGATGATTGATCTGAAGCAGGATGAAGAGTCTTTGATGAGACGGGTACAATAGGAAGAAAGAGCCAAGTACTTTGTAATTATCTTCAAGCAGAACCTGACGTCCTTCGTCAAAGAGGAAGGCCTGACTTTTGCAAGTTAGCTCGAGCACCTATAAGCCTGTTGCTCCAACCTGCACTGTAGCGGATGAAGAATGCGGCAAGAGTCTCGAAGCATGCAGGGCAGCTTGTTATAGAATTTATTTTTCCAATCGATTTTTCTACCTTGCTTTCTCTTACGTCTTATGAAATTTATCCGTAAGCGTTTATGCCGGTTTTCATAGTGCAGTGAAAGAGTCCCAAACTGCAAGCCGTTTAGTTGTTAATCTATTAGGTCTGGCGGGCCCCGACAAGGACTTTGACGTCTTCCGGAGATTTATGGGCCGGTTTTCCAGTTAGCATTATCTACTCAATTGCAGGCACGCAATGGTTAGCTTTGTCAAACGGCACAAGGGACCTACCGTCTCTCAGGATCCAGTTCAGTGATGATCCAAAGTTAATTTTCCTTTGGATACTGCGATCTGTCGGCCCAACGATGCCAAGCAAAAGAAGGAATGGCGGAAAGGCAAGACTTCTTGTGCTCTTGCTGCCGGTTAGCAGATCGTTATCACGCAACGTTGAACCCTGGCTATATTAGTTTGCCAAAGGCAAGGAAAATATTCCGTGCGCTATGCACATCAGGTCGCATGAACAAGCAGTTAGTCGGACTTCTTCACTCAACCTCTTCACAACCTTCTCTGGCCCCCACCGTTCGATCGACATGAGTACAACACATGACGACAATCACGACGAATCTGAACGAATTACTCTCCACGAAAGCAGCCATGCACCTGCTCCTATAACCGATGAGGCCAATGCCGATGATGTTCGAATAGACAACCTTGACGAAGAGCGACAAGAACAAGAGAGAACGCCGCTTTTATCACGGTCTTACTCTCAAGACAGCGTCATTACCACAGAGTCAGCACCCCCGCCGTACGAGCTGTACCCGCCTGCCAAGACCATTTTCGGCCGTGCGTACAATTGGCTGCGACAAATACCTCGTCTGCGTTCACACCAAGCAATTGCGCTTCCTACGCTGCACCTGCGTCGTTCTCGGTACAGCAGTTCTCTTTCTTCCTCGTCCATTGACTCTATCGCATCTTCGGCATACCCTCCCCCTTGTTGCTATTCCCACTCGCTGCCTCGTGTCGTCCTGCCGTCCCCTCTTGCCCGTCTCCGCGGCCTCTTGCTCTGCATCTCATTTTTCGCCCTCGTCCTCTTTTCCTTTCTGCTCTTCTGCTCCATCTTCTTCGCCCCAGCTTCGCTCGGCCCGCCTGTCCTGCCCGACAAATCAACCAACACCAGCGCTCGCTTCCTTACCCTCAACGTCTTCTTGCGTCCACCAGGCGTCACGAATAACTGGTCGGATTACAAAGACGAACGGCTCCAGTATCTTGTGCGCTATGTCCTGCCACAGTACGACGTCGTCGCCTTTCAAGAAGCCTTTGCGTTCGCCAGTCGCCGCAAAGATCGGCTGATTCAACAAGCGAGAAAGATGGGCTACAACTATCATGTCGAGTCGCCACGCCATTTTCCATGGGATTTTGCTGCCGATGGTGGACTCTTGATCTTGTCACGGTTTCCCATTCGACAAGCAGATACCATTGAATATCCACGTGGCATCCATAGTGACTGGTTTGTTATATATACATCAAGGGGGAGGGGAAGAACTGTGATCGTGTTTTGCTTAAAGAAGATGTGTTTCATAGGCTCGCATACAAGGGAGCCATCCACGCGCTGATCGAACTGAATGGGACGCATTCGTTGCACTTGTACACGACTCATACCCAAGCTTCGTACGAGCAAGGAGGGAATCAGGCAGATGTACAGATACGCCTGAGTCAGCTTGCTCGGCTGCACGATTTGATTCGGGATACTGCCAAGGACGATGACCTACCAATTCTCGTGATAGGAGACCTGAACGTGGATGCAGCCGTTCATGACGATATACTAGAGCCATCGAAAGAGAGCTCACAGGAGTACAGAATGATGATGGACGTGCTAAGTGGGCACGGAGTATCATCAGAAGAGTACAACTACTATCAGGATAATGAGGACGAGTTGAACAGGCGATTATACGCTGACAAGTGGCAGATTGATAATCTGACAGACGTTGTTTACGAACATTACGGCTATCATCCGGTGACATTTGGGGATGTCGTGAAGGGTGCGGACGGAGAGTTGGAACCTGCAGAGACTGTACTGACGGACGAGGAACAAGTCATGACGGTTCAGAGCATAGACCGCATATTGTGGGCAGCTCGATCTAGACGTTCATTTCTGTCTATCAACAACGTTCAGGTCGAGAAGTTTTTGGTTCGAGATAATGATCGACTTGATCCCAACGATATACCATTTACCCAAGTCTCAGGTAAACGCGCAAGTCTTTCTTTTGTTTCCGATGCGAGATGCTTATGAGTCCACCCCTTAGTAGACCACTATGGACTTAGTTGTACGGTAGACCTGATGTAACAGGAAATAAACTTGAATTACATAACGGTTAAGGCGTGAACCCTTAATGAGGAGAATTTTCGGCATTTTTTCATGAAGGCTTCCGCCTATTTTCCAAAGATGGACATAAAGTTCGGCTCGGGGAATTTGGACCTGTTGGAGTTTTGAGCCCAAGGCGTTTAGTCTCCTTTTCCCCGATAAAAATCGTCTTGTACCTGGCTTCACTTTGCCGGTAAAGTCTAATAGTGGAGAGAGAGAGAGCGGGCAAATTGTCAGCGGTTTTTTCTCGGGATTATTTTTTGCATATAAAAGCAGGGCCCTCATTTGGCGCGCTGTTGATAATTTAGCTTTCTCTCTCTCTCTCTTTTTCCCTTTCTCACACACACACGCATACACGCACAAGGATGGTCAAGATAGACTGCAAGATTATCAAGTACGAAGTCCGTGACATTCGGTTTCCTACTTCACAGCATCTGGATGGTTCGGATGCGATGAACAAGGACCCAGACTACTCGGCCGCCTATGTGATTTTCTACACGGACAACCCACAGCTGGAAGGTCACGGTATGACGTTTACGTGTGGTCGCGGTACCGAAGTGTGTTGCAGCGCGATCGAGGCCTTGGCCGTCAAGTTCATCGACAAGCAGCTGAGCGAACTGGTCAAGGACATGCGGGCCACCCATCGTATCTGCACGGGCGACAGTCAACTGCGCTGGATCGGTCCCGAGAAGGGTGCGATCCATCTGGCGACGGCGGCCGTCATCAATGCCGTCTGGGACTTGTGGGCCAAGGCCGAAGGCAAACCGCTCTGGAAACTCGTCGTCGACCTGACGCCCGAAGAGTTTGTCCAATGCATTGATTTCAGATACATTACGGATGCCCTCACACCCGAAGAAGCACTCGAGATCTTGCGCCAGAATGAACCGACCAAGGCCGCTCGTGAAGCGGAAATGCGCGAAAAGGGGTACCCTGCTTACACCACTTCGGCAGGATGGTTAGGTAAATAAATGACAAGACAGGGGGAGGTGGGCGGGGATGGACACTGAGCTCAGGTTATTATCTTAGGCTACAGTGATGAAAAGGTGCGACGTCTTTGCCGTGAAGCCAAGGCGCAGGGCTTCACTCACTTCAAGCAAAAGGTCGGCGGAGATAAAGAATCCGATATCCGTCGTGCTGCCCTGATCCGCGAAGAAATCGGCTACGACTGTGTGCTGATGATGGACGCCAACCAAGTCTGGGACGTGAACGAGGCCATCAGCTGGATGGAGGATCTGCTGCCATTCAAGCCCCACTTTATTGAAGAGCCCACTTCGCCCGACGACGTGCTTGGCCACGCCGCTATTCGCAAAGCGCTTTACCCACGCACGCGCGTCGCCACCGGCGAGCACATCCAGAACCGCATCATCTTTAAGCAGCTCTTCCAAGCCAACGCCATTGACTTTTGCCAGATCGACTCGTGCCGTGTCGCCGGTGTCAATGAAATCCTCTCGATCCTCTTGATGGCCAAGAAATTCAATGTGCCGGTCTGCCCACACGCCGGTGGCGTCGGCCTCTGCGAATACGTCCAGCACCTCTCCCTCATTGACTACATCTGTGTCTCGGCATCCACAGAGGGCCGCGTCCTCGAATACGTCGACCATCTCCACGAACACTTTATTCATCCCGTCGTCATGAAGAACGGCCGCTACATGGTTCCCCTCGACCCTGGTTACAGTATCCAGATGAAGCGCGAATCCATTGAGGATTACACTTTTCCCACAGGCAAAATTCACAGAGAACTTGCGGCTGCTAAAGCATCCTCCTCCTAGAGTTTTACCATCTTTTTCTATTACCTTTATATCCTCCTTGTTTCTTTCATTTGTCTGTCTGTACCATAGCTTCAATAAACAACAATCATTCAAGCGCCGATTTTCATCCACTTGCTGATTGTTCTAGGACATTCTCCTTGTTTTGCCCGCCAAACAACAATGCTCAGGCACATTGCACGATCGTCCATTACTCGGCTGGCTCGACAACGTCAGGCCTTGGTATGTTCGGCGTATTACACCGTTGTTTCGTTTAGAACCCTCATACCAACCCGATCCAGTAACAGTCTAAACCCTCCACCGCCACCACCAAGGCTGCATTGGGAAATGCCTGGATTCGTCGAGTTCAGCCTTATTCTACAGCAGAGAGCGTAAGTGCCCCTCCCTCCCTCGAGCCATAACCAGCCCAAACGGTGCGTGAATTAACATTGCGCCACGAAAGAAACCGGCCGTTGAAGAACAACAAGAGGTTGTGACGGGCGAGGAGCAAGTCCATGAATTCAAGACGGAAACCAAGCGATTGCTCCACATTGTCGCAAACTCGTTGTATTCCGAGAAAGAGGTATGTCGACGGGCATAAAGAAAGAAATCTTTAGGCTAATGTCTCTTTTACCAGATCTTCATTCGGTAAGAGACGATGGTTATTGCGTGAGAGTCTGTAGAGTAACGAACGATTGCATCAGCGAATTGATTTCGAACGCTGCCGATGCGCTGGAAAAGCTGCGTCATATGCAAACGACGGATCCATCCTATGACAGCGGAAAACCGCTGGAGATCAGGATTACCGTGGACAGGGACAAGAAGCTGTTTGTGATCCAGGTACCGTTACCAGAATAGAGGATGGCTAAGCTCAGCTCAGCTCAATATTGAAGACGACCAGGACTATGGTATTGGTATGACCTTGGAAGAACTGAATGAAAACTTGGGTACCATTGCACGGTCCGGATCCAAGGGATTCCTGGAAAAGCTAGAGAAGGAAGGATCCGCGAGTGCCAAAGACAAGATCATTGGCCAGTTTGGTGTCGGCTTTTATTCTACGGCAAGTAGATAGAAGGCCTGCTCAATGGGGGGGGACCCACGGCTTACCTGCGTTATTTACAGTTTATGGTGGGTGAAAACATCAAGGTCTATACACGATCGGCCAAACCTGGATCCAAGGGTTATTGCTGGACAACCGATGGTCAAGGCTCATACAAGGTGGCCGAGGCTGAAAATGTCGCGGTCGGAACCAAGATTGTCATTGAGCTTCGTGAGGACTGCAAATCCTTTGGCTCTTACATTGTAGTGGATTCCATCATCAAGAAATATTCAAAGTAAGTGGTACCTCAGTTGTATCGAAGGAACCATGTTTGACTGCGTCTCTCTCTCGCTATCAGCTTTGTCGGCTTTCCTATCTATTTGAACGGCAACACAGTAAACACGGTCGAACCTCTTTGGACAAAGGAAAAAAGCAGTGTCACGGAAGATCAGCACCGCGAATTCTATCGATTCATTGCCAATGCATGGGACGACCCTCAATACACGCTGCATTTCAAGACGGATGTGCCGCTTTCCATTGCTTCGATCTTGTATGTTCCCGAAAAGCACATGGAATCTCTGGGCGAACGCCAAGAACCCGGTGTGTCCCTGTATTCGCGCAAGGTCCTGATCCAGCCAAAGTCGAAAGGCTTGCTCCCTGACTGGCTTCGTTTCGTGAAGGGCGTGGTGGATTCGGAAGATATACCGCTCAACGTGTCTCGTGAGCTGTTGCAAGATAACATCTTGTCCCGACTGCGGACGGTCATGACGTCGCGTATCCTGAAATGGCTGGAGGGCGAGGCTAAGCGGGATCCAGCAAAGTACAACGAGTTTTTCCTTGACTTTGGTCAGTTTATCAAGGAGGGCGTCTGTACGGATGCGATGCACAAGAAGGAGATTGCAAAGCTACTACGATTCGAAAGCTCTGCGACCAAAGAGGGTGAGATGATCAGTTTGCAAGAGTATACGGATCGCAAGAAGGAAGGGCAGAAGCGGATCTACTACCTGTTGACGCCAAGACGGCGGTATGCGGAGGAGAGTCCGTACACGGAAATGTTCAAGAAGAAGGGTATCGAACTCTTGTACCTTTACGATACCGTGGATGAATTTGTCGTCAACCATCTACGCGAGTTCCAAGGGGTCGAACTGGTAGCGGCTGACTCACCTGAAGCAGCAACCGATCCGCTTTTACAGCAAGAAAAGGGCCAGGATGATCAGACGGCCAGTGGTTCTCTTTCTGAATCAGAGGCAAAAGAATTGGCCAAGTGGATTGAAGAGACTTTGGGTAGTGGTGTCGTGAAACAAGTCGATGTTTCGCGAAGACTTGAAAAGTTCCCTGCTGTTGGTAAGTTGGTATATATCTACTATCATTGCAGAAGGCCTCACATATACACAGTGCTGGAACATGAAAGCCCTGCTATGAGGAAAATGATGCAGATGATGCAGGGTTCAGCTAAAATGGGAGAGTTGCCACCGATGCCTACTCGGCTCGAGATCAATCCAGACCACGGTGTGATGCGTGGTCTATTTCAAATCCGAAACCGGGATGCTGCACTGGCCAAGATGGTTGTGGAACAGGTAAGCTAAATTCCTGTATCACCAAGAGTGAAGGTGGCTTTCCTTGATGCAAGCATCGTGGTTTAGGTCTATGATAATGCACTGTGTGCGGCCGGTGTCTTGGATGACCCGCGTTCTATGATTACCCGGTTAAACAAGCTGCTGGAAATCAGCGTCAATACAGCCATTGAACAAGACAAGAAAGTAACTGCTGCATAAAGAAAAAAGTAGTACTGTGTAGATAATAGACATTGACCACATAGAGCCTCACACTTTTTTTGTATAAATAAAAAAAAGGTGTAAGCAACATCATCTCTTTAACTTTTTCCTTTCTACTTGATGGCATCTTCGACGTGCGTGTTACTGACACAGGAAAACCTGGATCAATTCTGTTCAACACAACCTAGTGTCGAGTCAACGCGTGCATTCTTGCTGGATCGTTATCGTGCCTCACTGAATCCAAGCCCAGCCTCATCCTTATCATCATCATCGGCGTCGTCGTCGTCGACGTACATGATAAAGAGGAAGAAGAAGAAGAATAACGCTGCTATCACTCAGAATGTTGCCATTGACGCCCTACCGCTTCCTTTTCCTTACCACAACGACGACGTTTTTATGCCGGTGGCCGAGATGGACCAAGCGTCGCTGATGAGTCATAGTATCCGCGACCGTCGAAACAGTGTAGGCGGCGGCGCGTGGTGGTCAACGTCTCCTCCTCCTTCTCCCTTGCTCCCTCCTCCAAGGGCATCCAGCGCACCTCCCGTCTACGAGAAAGACAAAAAGAAGAGATGGTGGAAACGCATTGCGCGTCCGTTGAAGCAGTTGAAACGATCCATGTCTTTATGACGTTTTCATAATAAAAGCTTGACCATTTACGATTTTATTAAAGAAAGAATGGTTGTTTTCTCTCTTGGATCATGATGGATGGCGGACGCGGTGCGGTGTTGCCACCAACGTCCCTGTACCAAGAGCCAATCAAAACTTTTTCCTTGCTCTCGATGTTTTCTCTTGACTGATGAACATACTGTATGTCGAGAAACTCTATGAGGTGGAGGGAGTGTATGGCTCGCTTACGATAGGTTGATCCACGACAACGCCGCTCAAGTCCATAGCCCACGAATTCAAGAGTACGATCCAAGCTGCACGCAGAAAACCTAAGGCTACGGCAATATTTCAAGGTACACACAGAGTGAACTCATTGCAAAGACGCAAAGCATTGTAAATTTGTACGCGAACACACTCTTCCATGAGCGCAAATGCTTTTAACAAGTAGTGCATAGCAAATCAAAGAGAAAAGTGCTAACGAATTGCCATAAATGCAAATTACAAGGAGAAATCGAATACTCTGTGCTTTTCTAACGACCTCGCATTACAGCAAGACAAAAAGGACCCTTTGCGCTCCTTCATTTTCCCCGTATCCCTTTCATTCATATCATGTTTGTCAGAATAGCACGTTCATAAATAGATTCATTTCGCGTAGTTGGTCAGAGATTTCTTGACAGATAACGATTGGTCTGGTTTGAAGCAACAGAAATCACTAGAACACCTTGGGAATGACTTCACTATGAACTCATCCCCCCACCACGATAAATATAAGCATGGGAGACAAGGGTAAAGAGTGAACTGTTCTGCAGATTCAAAAATGGTGGATTACACTGACCAGACAGAAGCTGGTAAATCTTTGGTTTCTACCATGACAAGACGCTGTTTTCTGATATGGACCATAAGAACTCGAGCAGCAGTACAGGGAAAGGCACGAAAACCTTAAACGCTCTGTGAGTGGAGTTGTTGAATCCTTCGATAAGGTAATAAACAGACTATCAACTGACATGGAGATACTCATTTTTGCCATTCATTCATTCATTAGTCTCTACACAAGAACCTTCTGGAGGAACAACAACAACAGAAGAGCCAAGAACCACAACCATCTCGTGGTTTCCGTCTGTTTTCTTTTGGTAGGCCAAGACCAACAGAAGAGGAACTGAGCCAGATCCGAGAAGAGCATCGGCGACACAGCATAGGCTACAACATTAACCAGAGCGCCATGGATGCTATCCATCGCGATATCGAAGCCATGCGCCACATGGACTCTGAACTATTCGAGTCGGTTGCGACCAAGATTGATGATACGCTTGGGAACACTGCGCTCTCAGATGCCGGGCCCGACAGGTCTCAATATAACTTGTAATTCCTCGACTGTCTCTATAGCGCTGTAAATAAAAAAGATGATCGTCAGTTTGGTGGTTACCCCGCATTTTGTCTTTAATAAGCTTATATCGAATATACGAGAAGGGGGGGTTATGCGAAACAATGCATGAAAATTGGGTCACGCAACCCTATCCCGAAACCAATACTTGTTCCCAGCGGCTTCTTTTTTTCTCTCTTTTTCCCCAATTTTGCTTTCCACAACCTCCTCTTTTTTCTTGCCTTGTATCTCTCTCGCCTTCTTTTTTTCTCCTGCTAATTCCGACCTACAGTTGAGAGACTGTTGTCTGTGTGTACGTTGCGTGCCCGTGGTTCGACTTTATCTTTGAAAAAAGGAAGCGGCTGTTGGTCATTCGTGAATCCAAAAGTTGTCCCCCCCTCCCACGCTTTTGAATTTCTACGAATCGACTCAACGGTTTGATAGCAATCACCAACGGAAAAAAAGCGCCCAAAACAGTTGAAAAAAAGCGAGAGAGAGTGCGTTAATGGCAACCACCACGACGTACAGCTGCAACTACCCAGCCCGCAACAGAACTCCGATCCAATCACCGAGCCCGCTGCTGCCTCCCTCTCCGCCACAGCATAAACAGCAGCAGAGCGCCGGGTCGCTCGACAGTACACTAAGTGCCAATAGTAGAGATGTCATTGTCGGTGAGCAATGGCTCGTGCTTTCGAAAATCGGCGAGGGTTCCTTTGGAGAAGTCTTTGAAGGTAAGATAACAGTAAAGGGCATTTTTGCCCCAAATAAAGTTGCTAACTGGCTATGACAGCCAAGGATATCGATACGGGCCGTCATTATGCCATTAAACGAGAACCACTGAGCATGCCTTTGCCACAGTTGAAGCACGAAAGTATCATGTATGACGTTTTGGCTGGTGGTCGTAAGTTTATTCTAGTTGAAAGTCCGTAGTCGCATCGGATGATTGATTGGTTACTTACTACTAGGTGGCATTCCACAGTGTCAATGGTACGGTCAACACGATGAGTTTGGCTGTATCGTCATTGATCTACTGGGCGCAAGTCTGAAAGAGTTACGACAAGCCGTGTCGGACATTCCGTTGGACATTCTGGTTGACCTAGGCTACCAAATGGTATGTAGCTGGTCGAGTTAGGATAAACAAATATAAATATAACCGTCTGTGCCTAGGTCTCTATATTAGAGCATGTACATAACCGAGGAGTGGTTTATCGCGACGTCAAGCCAGACAACTTCTTATTGGGGACGCAATGTCGGATACCGGAAAGCAGCCATCCGCTGTCGTGCCGCGAGCTATTCGAGCAGTGGGGTCGTGGATCCACGACACTGTACGCTGTGGATTTTGGATTGGCGACGTGGTGGCGCAACCCAAACACACTTCGACCTTACCCACAAAGCAAACGACGCATCAAACACAAGACAGGCACTGCCCGCTACGCGTCGTTGAATGTCCATCGCGGCAAGTTACACGCGCGCAGAGATGATATTGAGAGCCTAGGCTATGTCCTGTTGGATCTCGCCTTGGGGTCTCTGCCTTGGACGGGCATCAAAGCTCGGAATTCAAAGACTGGTTGGGACCGTATGCGTGATCTCAAGGAAGGAACAGATCTGGTCGAGCTCTGTGCCGGTTTGCCCTCCGGCCTCTTGGAATTTATAAAGTATGCGCGAGGATTGCGATTCAGTGACCAACCCGACTATCACTATCTTCGCCGTTTATTGCGCGGTTCGCTTCCTGGTGGCCAATATAGTCATCTTGTTCCTCGCAACCAGCAGCAGCAACAACAACAACAACAACAGTCGTCTATGACCAAGAACTACACCAAGCGATATCCTGCTGATAATCAAGAAGGCGTTTTCGTCATGGACGATCTCGCGCAGGAATTACCATCCGTCCTGGATCATCCCAATCCAGCACGTCGTAGTACGAACAAGAAACCGTCTTATCACCGATCGGGTCGTTATGACAATCA
This sequence comes from Thermomucor indicae-seudaticae, assembly GCA_000787465.1. Lineage (NCBI taxonomy): Eukaryota > Fungi > Mucoromycota > Mucoromycetes > Mucorales > Lichtheimiaceae > Thermomucor > Thermomucor indicae-seudaticae. The sequence goes on from JSYX01000003.1 coordinate 108,169, forward strand.
TCATCATAAAAAGCAACACGCCCCCCCGTCTCCACCTTCTTCCCATGACAACAAGAAAAAGCCAATCGGCTGGAACACACACAAGCATGGTCGTTTAGGTGAACAGTTCTCGTGGGGTGAGGATAGAGCGGATGCCTTGTGGGGCCAATCACCGCCCTGGTAAACATACCCCCTTGTCATGTATGATCTCATCGAAACCAAATACAAAGTGATTTGATCCGTCTTTTATGAACATGCTTTTATGCACGTATACCTGTTTTGGTCCACAAGAAAGCTTTAGCTAAGCTGAAGTAATAAAACTTGAGTATAGCGGCAGCTATCAATAGACGAACCCTTTGTGAATGTATCTTTTGTTGGCGGCTCCCTGCAATGTTTGCAACGCCATTCTTTCTTGAGACAGCCGGTGTCCATAAACACTGACTGCACAGAAATCTGCCATAGTTCGGATGCCTTTTAGAAGCGGAACTAGCGTTGCTGCCGTATTCGACGAAGATTGCAATTCGTGAATACCGTGGCTGGCATATGCAAACGGCACAAAGGTTGCACGCAGCATCCGGTAAGTGAGAAGCATGCTCGAATCCACAGCTCAGCTGTCACAGAGCCGGCAATGTCGCCTTCTATACACGATTTCTTGAACTCGGCTATAGATGCGTCTCGGAAGAAGAGCCGGTCTCGGCTACCTGCCCTCTAAGAGGTGGATCGATCACCTTTTCCGTACATTGCATTGAATTTAGTCGGAAACAAGTGACCAGCGCTTCTACCAACACTTCAAGCAACGAAAACACCGAGCGTATTGCGATTGGCATGGTTTTTGCTTCCGCGAGCGATGCAGCCATTCGTTACGCCGAAGAGGGGGCCAATTTGCCGTTGTCACCATCCACAGCGACTAGCAGAACGTGATCCTCGGCAGCAAACACCTCAGGGAATACCGTGACACGCGTAAAGAAAGCAGCTGAAGACGGAAAGACGGTGTCCCTGGCGCGCAGCGCAAGAAGTATACGCAACGGGTTCGGTTACGTCACTTGATGGTGTCCCAGGTGGGTGGGGTGTGTCCGTAGCCGAGGCCAAATGTTTATCCAGGGAAATTCTCACAGTCGGACAGGACCGTGGTAATTTTTCTCAGGCACCGATTTTTCTGTGTCTTACCAACCTGTGTGATCTGCAGATACATAAAATGATCACCCCCTTTAAGATCATACACGCAACGCAGAAAAAGGTTACTCAAAAAAATTGTTCATTTGTCACCAAGCACATGTCTTGATCTCTTTCAAAGAAACAAAGGCGGGGGCTGTCTTTGAAATACAAAAGGTCGGAACCAGTAAAAATTTTCCGTCTTTTCTGGACGGGACCCTGGTAAGGGTCCCCAAACAAGTATGTAAGCGAGAAGCATTATAGTAACTAACAAGGGGAACTTGTTCACGTAATCCAGATACCCACGATGCCCGTAAATGGTGTTAATCAAAGGAAAAACAAAAAAGCTCCACTTTTAGCAGATTTCCCCAGTCCCCACTTGCCGGTTTCAGAAACGGGCGATAAAGTTTTGAACCGTTGGTCAGGAACAACGCGGAAAATCTGGGGAAAAATCTCCAAGGTTACCTAAACGAGAGCGGAGCCCCAGATTTTTTTCTCTCTCTCGCTCTCGTGAAAGGCAGCTTCCCGCCGCTTATATAAAAAACCAAATTGCTGCCTTTTTTCCCATCTCGTTTCAGACTTCTTCCTCTTTTTTTATCTTTTTATTAATGGAGAAGAAAGAACAAGAGCAGATCGAGACTCTTTCAAGAGTCAGTAGCCATCATCCAGATGAATTTACCGAGGAAGAAAAGGAAATCGAAAAACGACTGGTTCGTAAGCTCGATTTCCGGTTAATGATCTGGGCGTAAGTTTTCTCTCTCTCCATTCTTTCTTGTATCTGTCAAAAAAAACTAAACATATATATAGATTCTTTGCTTATTGGGCGAATGGCCTGGATCGTAACAATATGCCAAATGCCTTTACAAACGGCATGGAGCAAGATCTGAATCTGGATTCAAGTGCCTATAACTGGGCTATCAACATGTTCTTTATCGGCTACGTCGTGTAAGTGTGGTTCTTTCCCATGGTTCACCTTCTTCCACATGGCTAACATTTCTCTCAAGTCTCCAAATCCCGGCCAACTCCATTATTCCTCGTCTGCGACCTGGTCTTGTCTTGCCCGGTGTGGTCACTGTCTGGGGTGCGATTGTGTGCTTTATGGCCTTGGTCAAGGACTACCGTTCTCTTTACGGCCTGCGTATCGTACTCGGTTTTGCCGAAGCCCCCTTTTACCCTGGCATGGTCTACCTGCTTGGTAACTGGTACACGCGTCAAGAACTCGGTACCCGCACTGCATTCTTCGTTGCCGGTTCACAAAGTAAGTCGTCCCTGCACACTCTACGTAGCGCGTTCACCTAATGAATGATGCTCCAATAAAAAGTCTCTGGTGCTTTCAGCGGTATCATTTCGGGTGCCATTGCTCAAACCCTGGACGGTGCCAAGGGTCTCCGAGGCTGGAAATGGCTGTTTATCATTGAAGGCTTAATCGGCGTCACCATCGGCCTGGCTGGCTTCCTCCTGCTTCCGGACTACCCGCACAACACTCGCTTCATCCGCGGCGAACAGCGCGAGATTGCGATTCGGCGCTTGGAACGTCAAGGCAAAAAAGTGGTCGCCACCGGTCTCAACCTCCAAACGCTACGCAACTTGCTCGTCACCCCGTATGTCTACCTGTTTATCCTGATCTTTACCTGTATGCAGCTCGGCATGGGTATCCTCCAGCAGTTCCCCATCATTCTCAAGAAATACGGAAACTCGGCCTCGTACGCCAACTACATGAGCGCACCCGTCTGGGTCGTTGCCGCGGTCGTCATTGTCACCCAAGGCTACCTCTCGGACAAGTTTGGTCAGCGCCACTGGCATATCCAGGCAGGCGCCGCTTGGACACTCCTCTGGTACGTCCTCTTGGTCGCTGTCAACCACGGCGACGTACCGATACCGCTCTTGTTCGTCTGCGTTTACATGGTCACTCCTGTTCTTGGTATCTCTCCCATCATGATGACCTGGAATAACGTAAGTTTCTCTTTTTTCTTTCTTTCAACGACCCATCCACCTAACATGTCGTTTATAGGAAATTCATCAAAATGATTCCGAAACGCGTGCCCTTGCTATCGCCATGGTTAACGCCATCGGTAATCTGGCACCCAACTTTATCAATGTCGCGGCTTGGGAAGTCACTCAGGCTCCAGCTTTCCGTATCGGCAAAATCGTTACCACGGCTACAACCGCTGCTATGATGGTGCTGGCTTTCACCGTCTATATCTTGGAAAAGAACAAGATCTTGCTCCCCAAGGCACAGAATCGCGTCGAAACCGAAAGTACGAACCGAAAGAACCAACATGTCGAACAAGCTTAAATATTCCCTCCCCAACGTCTTTACTGTTAGTAGTAGCATCTTATATTTCTTAGTATATACCTATTGTTCCCTTCCTTGTACATATTCCGTAAAACAGAATACAGATGTTACTGTGCTATAACTGCTCTATTAATGAAGCGCGTTTGGTTTCTGGATACGCCCATGAAGGGCGTCTGTAGTGTTTTGACGGACAGGGATTCTGTCGCTTGACAGAAACTGGGATATGGACCAAGGGTCCTGCAAATCGACTGGCTTTGCTCTGTATGCTCGCTATGTTGAAGAAGAAAGAAAGAAAGAAGCCGTCGCGCTTAAGGTCATGATTGCGGCGCACGGCCTTATAGTGCCTCGGAACCTGACGTTATCACTCGTGGACACGTTCAGTAATAATAATACGGATGATTAATGACTTTTGCCCTTTTCCGGATGGTACATAAATAATACATTTGTGCTGCTGGAGGGGGTCATTTTCATATGATTGCAAATATCTTACTGCCCTTTGGTATTCTCGGGTGGGGACGTTGGATCCGTGTGGTGTTTCAGGGGCTTCGGGGTCATCCAAGAAGGTCCAAGGAGCGAGGGCGCCATGCGTTTCAGGATCCACAACGTAATGTTGAGCGGCAAGAGTATCATGGTGACGATCATGCCGTGGCGCTGATCTTGTTCAATGCGGTAACACACAAATTGATCAAACTCTTGAACTTTCTGCTCGATAGCCGAAAACCGATCTTCTGACCATCTCCGCAATGCATTTTCCTTGTTTTCGAATCGCCGAAGTGTTTTGGCGATCTGCTGGATGGTAGGGCTCAGACCGTCCGTTACCTTGAAAACACCAAATGAATGGCGTCGTCACATGTCACAAATAATAATACTACTACTAGACTCACCTGGCCCAGATCCTTTTTCGTAGCAAATGCCTTGCGCAACGTCTCCAGCTCTTCTTCAATCAAATCCAGCTTTCTTTGCAGCATCTGCACCTGCGTCTCAGTAACCTGCATTTCGCTTTGAAGATAGAGCGTCCGTTCGCGTAGCAATCGCATGACGTGTGCAACCGGTTTGATCGATGCCGCCAGCACAAATACGATCACGTTGAACGAACTCATGTACCGCTCGTGGTTGCTTAATAAATGTCGACTGTATTGGAGAATGTAGCCCGCGACGATGGGCGAAGACACAACCCAGACCAAGCCTGCCAGTTCGTGTCGTCGTAGCTCGGCGGCAATCATCCTCTGTCGACGTTGAAATTTTATTTTCAATGACTTGTCCTCGTCTTCGTCGTCTAAATGGCTGGCGTGTTGATAGATGACGCGGCGGGATCGTGCACTTTCATAGTATGACCATGGCACTAAAAAAAGCCCCCCATTAAGCCTTCATGATGGCGGGTTCCAGTCGTATAATACTTACATGTCATCCATTTGTATATATAGTACAGAACGAGTAATATAATCACGAAATCGCTCCAAGTATCGGCGTTCCCGCCAAAGAATGAGCCCACGGTCGGTACCACCGCTAAAAGGATAGGCCACGAGGAAGCGGTTGGTTTGAAACAAGGTTTGGATGCGTCTGTTGCCATGGCCACACTGCTACTCTGTTGCTGAGTTGGTCCGAGACTGGCTTTATTAAGAAAGGACGATGCCGGTTGTCGACGCAAATAGAACTCGTCGTTGTCGGAAAAGGACATTTCTCGTCTTTTCCTCTTTGAATGAGAGGAGGAATTCATGTTATAAAGAGGGAGAGAGAGAGAAAAAGAAGTCTGGAAAAAAGAGAGCATGTGATGATGATGAAATTTTTATGCGTTCTCGGAGCAAAATCAATTTAGGGTTAAATCTGAAGAAGAAAGGTCTGGCTGGTATCATTGGAAAGCAGCTAAAGACTGCTATTACCACCAGAAAAAGAGTCAAGAAGATGATGTCTAAAGCGCAAAGTTGACGTGCGAGGTGCCATTGGACGGTTTTTCCATTGACGATGCTTCTGTCGAGCAACCGTGGCAATGAAATGCACCTGCCAATGTTGCTCCAAGACAAAGTCATGGCACTCAATGTTACCAGCGATTCCTGCCCCACAATGACCCAGGGAAGATATTACGCACTCAGAAGCAGAGAGTGAAACGCGTCTACAGTACCTTTTGGCCCATACGCAACGCGCGGTGTACTTTGACAGAACTCAATAAAAGGGCATAGGCTGATAAGAATCCTGAATGCCAATGTAATTTGTCGATCCAATTATGAACGATGGACGGCATTGTATGCAACACAAAGTTTCCAAGGGTAAGAAACTAGCAAACATTAAAGGAAAAGACGTCCAAGATGAAAAGTCGGTAGATCGGCAAGGGGAGGCTTTGTGACCAGCTAGGGTTCGTGAATTAAGCGAGTGCAGAGAGAGAAACTACAAAAGTTCTGCTCATTCTCGGTTTGAAGAGTTTTGCTGATCAAGGACCTAAACCTACATTTGGAGCATCGTATCTGATCATCGTCTAAACAATAAAATCGCTCTTGTATTCATTGTTGAGCATTTCCGGTATACATAATAATCGTGAGCACACAGCAAGCGTGGACCCGTTTTTCCTGATCCTGAGAAACATCCTCGTTACAGGAGATCCCAAATTTGGATTCATTTGAAGGGGGTCTGTCTGACTTTTTGTCAGAGGGGGTTCTTTCATTGATCCTCTTTTTATTTTTCCCGCACTCTTTGCTATTACGTATTCAACGGAGGAGGCCGTACGCTGAATGGAGTCCGATCTCTCAAGCTCGCTGATCTCGTCTCCATTACGGCCACTCTCGGACGACGGCGGCGAACAGAGTGATTCTGATCCAGCAACGGGCAGCTCCCGTAATATTGCCGCCGCCGCGCGTTATGCATCTGCTCGTCGTAGCCGGTCCGCACGAACGAGGCCATCGTCACCTGCTCCCACCAGGAGCCTTTTACCGCCACGGTGTCAAGAGGCCGACATTGGCGATTCCCCAAGGTTAACGTTGCTCCGGAAGCAACCTTCTTCGTCATCGTTTGAAAGCTCCGCATCAGCAGTTAGTAGTTGCTTGGGCAAATCGAGTTCGGAACCGAGTCTAGTCGATGAACAGACGAAGCGCTCAGTGTCTTTATTGGCACTCTCTGTGGGAGGACTAGATATTACCGAGAACGGGAAGGCAGCAGATACCATGCTGAAGCTTGGACCCGCTGATCTGGCAAAGTTCCGGAAATGGATGATTGGCTTTTGTATCGTGAATTTTGATCTGGAGATAGGACAAGGTAAGAGAGAGGGAGGAAAAGATATCACCGGTTACTTTACCAACTCTCTCTCTCTCTCTCTTTCTATCAGCCCTAGACTATGTCTATCCTCCGATGGAATTGACCAGCACTGAACAGAAAAACATGTACGGTATCTTGCGCATTTTGAAAGAGAATTCGTACTGATGTTCACAAGCAGATGTTTTGCTGCCTTTCCTGATTCCAACGTGTTTGAAGTCGGGGATCAAGTGTATAATATCCGCGTCAGAGCAAGTACAGCTGGTTTAGCAATGTCAGGTATATATACCCATTTCGAAGAGGGAATAGATACTGAACTGCTCTCCTGTCATAGGGCCTACAACAGATGCTGGATTTCTGTATGGTTATGTCTTTTTCCGGCAAAAGAAAGATCCAACCATTCGTCGAGGATACTTTCAGGTGCGTCTCAACGTCAACCACACTCTTTCTTTCTTCACTCTGCTTAAACTGCTGGGATAGAAATCATTAGTTCTGCTATCACAGCATCCATTCGTCGGTCTGTTCTCACGTATCGTTGCTATCTTGGGTCCTGCATTTTTTGACATGGGACAGCCAATGCTAGAAGCCGCGTGTATGAACATTGCCAACTGGTAGGGATATAGTAATCTCCGGTGCACGACTTGCTGCTAATTATACATGTATCTCAGGGAACCAGTTTCAGAAGGAAGCGTGTTAGAGTTACCTTTTCTGGGCCATTTGCTGCAGGTGGAAATACCTCAACCTTATAAACCTCAGCTGCTTGAGACGACGTCATTCGATATGAACAAGTTACAGCCTGATCTCCAAGTATGAATGCATTCGACAGACGTGATATATTCATTGTTATTAATGTCCATCTGCTTTTCAAAGATTATGGCTTCTCAGCCGGTGGGTGGATTGTATCACCACTTTAAAGATATACTGCAAGACCTCTGGTTACTGTGGGAGTTGATGCTGCTTGCAGAACCTGTTGTTGTTATAGCGCCTGATCCAAGCGTGTGCAGTGAGGCTGTCGTTTCACTGGTAGACTTGATAAATCCGGTATGTTATAATAGTCGATGTACCCCATTTGAACTATCACTCATCTGCTGCTTATTTAAAGATACCCTACTGCGGCGATTATCGCCCTTATTTTACCATACAGGATCCTGATTTCAAATCGTTTGTGACAAAGAATAAGGTGAGGAAGGATTTCGTTGCTGGAAATTTTGCGCACTCATGTGTAACCCTTTTCTAGCCACCATCCAACTTAGTCCTTGGTGTGACCAACCCCTTTTTCAACACTGCCATTGAACATTGGCCGCACATTGTCCGTGTCGGAAGACAACAGTTAAGGTGACAAGAAAATTTGTTTGGCGAAAATTGTTGCCGACTATAACGCGGATCCATGCAGAAAGCCGGACGGCACCTTGATTAATGCGCATAGTAACCGTGCGCCTCATTCCCGCAAAGCGAAGGCTGGATTAGGTACAAAGTCAAACGTACTGTTTGAATTCGTCCAGGTAAAAAGTTAATGACGTATCAGTTACGTGCGACGCAGTAGCCTGATTATGTAACTCAATGCAGGGAGTGACATCAAAGCGTAAAGCTGTTATTGCAAAAGACAGACAGCTATTGAAAATGTTAACCGAGGCAGCAATGCGTGGATACCCACCAGGTGATCTTTCATGCACTCACATACAGTCGGTTACGGTATAAAAGATTAACCGGCGTGTCACATTAGAATGGATGTTGAACAATATATTGCGGCGTCACTTTGTGGATCTTACACACAAGTTTTTGGTACCTCTTAATCGATATTTCAGTACATTAATTCCGGTTGATATGTAAGTTTGGTGTGGTCCAACAAGAAAGGCAAGGTGATTTAAACAATTTATCTTTATGGCGGCAGGACAGTCCATGCGGATGCTGGTCCTCCGCAACTGAGACCGTTCCAGACCGAGCAATTTCTAAAGTCACTTAAAGAGCATGGGCCACAGTTACCCTTCAAGACAACTTTCAAGACCAGGACTTCTACGGGAGATCCTACCAGAGAATTCTATTCCCAATTCTTGAAATGCGGCAACTTTGCTACGTGGTTACAGCGATCTACGACTGAGGCGCAGGCAGAAATAAATGAAAGATACGTCCAAGCCCTGTGCGAAGTCGACCGATCGCGGAGTTCTTTTGACGCAAAAGCCAGGATACGGGACATACTCGTAAGGAAGTCTGTGTTCTGAAACTTGTGATCAGATGTTCACTCTCTGCAGTATCCATCCGGGTCAACGTCACTAGGTGTTACAATAACAAGCAAGCAGCGGGACGAGCTCGAGCAAGTACTGGGTGACCTCAAGTAGGGTCTCTACCTATTTTTGGTCCAGCCGAACACAAGAACGTGGCCCAGCTGGCTTTTTTTGGCAGGGCACCAGCAGATTTCTTTTTTTTTCTTCACACTTTCATCGTTTTCGTTTGCTTCTTCTCCTTCCTCTTCTTCCTCTCGTCTGAAAGATGTCTGGTTTCTCGTCAAAGCTGTCGAAGGTCCGGTCCGTAAGGCTATCACCATTCGGGCATCGCCGTCGTTCGCCGTCTCCCAACAACAACAACGACAATAACAACAGCAACCACCCTCCTCCAACTACCACTTCTCCAGCGCCAAGTTCGACAGTGATTGCCGATCGTCGTCGTCTCCCGCGTAGCCGTACTCTTAGTGGCCCAAGTATGACCAATACTTTTGGCGAGACTCTGCGCGCGATATCCAAAGAGGCGCAGAGCAGCGAATTCGCAGATGTCTTTGATGCATTCTTTTTTAGTGACAAGCGATGTCAGAATCGTGCGTTTTTCATGGCGGCAAGACTCAAACAGACCCTCCAGTCAAATCTCAATATGCCCACTCCCCGACCTTCTTCCTCGACGCCTTCATCACACAGATACTCACGAACGGTCTCATCTATATATTCAACCTCGCGACAACATGACGAACTCTGGGAAGCCATCACACATCGTCTTTATACGCTAAACTACCTCCTCTTTGTATTGCCGTCGACGTGTGAGCTGCGCTCACGGTTTTTGAGTGTTCTTGAAGCCCAGCTAGCCCAGCTTGTGGATGGCCAGGAAATATTTCGACGAGGAGCCATGGAAGCACATTTTGTTGTTCGGTATGTTTTGAAGCGGTATTGGCAACCCCGACAAAGACGACGTACTTTAATACACTCGTACGATGATGAGGAGGAAGTGGAGGATCTAGTGGAGCGAGCTCGGGAAGTGCTAGAACACTGTCTGGAGAGTGAGTCGAAACTTGGACATGCGGAACGAGATGCAATGTATGTCTTTCATGGGTTGCGCATGGGCCTGCATGGATCGTTTGAGCCACAGATTTTGCTGGACGAAGATCCTGAGCTTGCGGCTCGTCTAAGACAAGCTGTGGAAGAGAACAAGCAGTTGTCTAAACCGGCTTATGTCAACCCCTTTGAAGATGTCGACGCCATTGTGAAGGATGAGGAGGATATTCCTACTAGGGAAGAAGAGCACGAAGCGGACAGTGGATTCTATGACCATTTTGTACCCTTGACCCCCGGTAAACTAACAACAGCTGCCATACACCAGCATGAATAATAACTAGACAAGTTGTCTGTACCCCCCCTTTTACCACGTAATCATGTACATACGTAGCCATCTTCTCTTTTTTTCAATTAATGATAATCATCTAGTTTTTCTCTGTTGGAAGACACTGCACCAATGACAATGCGATCAGATCTCCGCAAGATCGCATATTTTTCGTTGCTGCTTACAAAGCGGAACCTCTTCCTTGAACTTTCCCCCCTACTCTTTTAATAATCATGGTCTTGGACGCTCAAACTGGTGAATCGGTCCTGTTGGTCTCCCCTGCAAATGCCGATCAGGAATCATTGCTCAAGGCCAAGACAGCCGCTGTCGATCTTGTGGGCGACGGCGGTCGTACGGCCTTGGAAGTGCTTGAGAGAGTTGCAGAAGGTAAACGATCAATGAACGTGGCTGTTCAAGGAATGAAGCTGACAAGTTTTCTGCAGCACCTCTTGAAAAGTCAAGCTACAATCGAATCTATTCCAACGTTGTCGGACGATCGGTTTCTGTACACAGCCCAGCGATTGTGTCCCGCTACCTTGCGACTCTAGCCGCGAACGGAAGTCTTGTTCTTTCCGAACTTGTGTTGCTTGAAAAGCAGACGGAAGCACTTTGTCCAATCACACGGCAAGCGTCCGATATCGTGTCGCTCTTGAAGCTGTCTGGCTTTGTGGATGTTACGGTCGAAAGCGTAGAGCCAGTGACGGACGAGGCATTGGCAGACTTGTTCAAGATGTGGGCCGCGGTGCGTGTGGAGCAAGGCGTTCAGGCCTTGTCTGGCAAGCTGGGCGTGGCCAGGATCGTTGCCAAAAAGCCAGGTTACGAAGTTGGACAAAAGGTGGCATTGAACTTTGGCAAAAAGAAGAACAAGAATGTATGGACCGTCAAGAATGATGACGATGAAGAGTTGGAAGACGCTGATGCCTTGTTGGATGAAGAAGACAAGGCAAAGCCCAGCAAGGAATCCTTGACACGTAAGTAGTAGTAGTTGTGTATCATTTTTTTCTGTTCATGATAAGCTTATGTGAAATGAATCTAGGACCGGATGACTGTGAAATGACGGGAGGTCGACGTAAGGCATGCAAGAACTGTACTTGTGGTCGGGCAGAGGCGGAACAACAGGTGGTGTCGCTTGATTTGACGGAAGATGACGAACAAGAAGTGGTTGAAGTGGATCCAACACCCAAGGCTGTGAGTGGCTGTGGTAGTTGTGCATTGGGCGATGCATTCCGATGCTCAACTTGTCCGTACCTTGGTATGCCTGCATTTAACCCTGGAGAAAAAGTGACTTTGGGCGGCATGTTTGGCAAGGACGATATCGACATTTAGAATCTTTTTTTTCTCTTTTGCATTCCCATCTTTTTACAATATCCTTCCTCCTTTGTACTTGTCGTTTACTGATTTTTCCCTTGATGCATTACTGTCTCTTTGCATTTAAATGATTAAAGACACTGAACTTTACTGAAACAAAATGTATATTTATTGTTCGCATTGTACTTTACGATGACTTTTTCCATAGCAGTTAAATATCTATCTCTCAGGGAATCTCATAACTTTAAGCAGTTTTGGATACAGAATCATGGAGTTAGTTTTCAAAAGGAACTCCATTAAAGTACATTGCATCTAAAGAAATCGAAGAAGCTTTCTTGCAGTGCTGTCGTTGTTGATCCAAGCGTGTCGCTCTGTAGACATTCTTTGCTATCTGATAATAATGGTATTTGCTTGCACGGCCTATTGACCAAACAGACTTTGTCATGACAGTGAGCGTACTGTGACGTGCACTTGATGTGGTTTGAATGGATGCAGGGATTGTGCTTTTGAAAATTCCTCTTGTGGAACCTTGAAGCTTCTCCATTTTTCGAAACAAAAAAAACTTTAGTTCGATCGTCTATAAAGATGTTGGCTTCTCGTTTACTGCGTACATCTCTTCGCACTATTGCTCGACCTGCTCTCCGCCAAACGGTTGCTGCTACTACTACTCCAGCACTGAAGGCAGCTGTGGCTCGTCCATTTGGCGTCACCGCGGCGCGTTTCATGAGCAGCGGCACCGGTAATTTCCGTAGCATTACTAATAACTTGGAGAATAACACGCTAATCGAGAGGAGACATTCTTGTTAGTCGACACGGATCTCGCCCACAAGCTGAATGAAGAACTCCAATACGAGAAGTCAAATGAACAGGCTGGTCAACCTGAGTTTGTCAAGGAGTTTTTGGAGTCGAGCTCTTTCCAGGTGAGTCCTAGTCACCGGGCTGGTTCATGATAAAAGGACGCGTTTGTTCTTACAAGACTTTAGCTTGAAGACAAGCCTGGTCACGACGAAGTTTCCCTCACGCGCACCTTTGGCAACGAAAAGTAAGTCGTCAACGAACGGACGTAAACGATCATGATGGAATTGATTCTTAGCCCATGGTTGGTAGGATCCGTGTCCTGTTTTCAATTGCGGATATCAACAATGCCGTCACAGATGACGAGTTTACGCTTGAAGATGAAGAGACCGGAGAAGAAATCGTGCCGCCTTTCCCTGTTCGTGCTGCGGTCACCATTGAAAAGGTATTATCCATCCATTCAAGATATGGGCCTCCTTTACGCACATGCTCATTTTTCCCACTCTGCGTTTCAGGACGGCAAGGGTGCCATGACAGTGGACACCGTTGCCCAAGACGGTATGATAACCGTGGAGAATGTCATGTTCTACAAGGACGCCAACCTGGCTAGTGAGCAAACGGCTGAAGCTGACTGGCAGCGCCGTGGTCTGTACATTGGTCCCCGGTTCTCGGAATTAGATGAGAGCCTCCAAGCACTCTTTGTTCGGTATCTGGAAGAACGCGGTATCAACGACGCTTTGGCGACTTTCTTGCCGGAATACGTCGAATACAAGGAACAAAAGGAGTACACACAATGGCTGGAGAACATGAAGTCCTTTGTTTCAGCCTGAAATGATATGCATTTTGTAGAGAAGAGATCAAGCATGTAAAAATTTCAATAATAAACTTGCATAAAGACTTTAGATGCCCCCCCCCCATTAGATATAATGTGGAGATTGTCATGGGCAGCACGAGGTTGCTGTATTCGAATTAAGTTGCCTGGCAAGCGCACTGTAAAATGACGTAGTGCCTCGAAACTTTTTTTTCTGTCTTTTCCTTTCTCATCGCTTTTTGACACCATCTCTTAGTTATTAAGTAAAAAAGGTGAGGCTGCCTGTTGCTGTTCTTCTGGTCATTGAACATGCATGTGCTAAACGTAACAGTATTCCTGTCAGAAAGATCGGCTCGCAATGATACAGTTATCCGAATCACCCTTCGCAACGGCTGGAACACCGAGTTCCCGTTCGACAAAAGTCATTGCCCAGTTACAACAGACTTTGGAATCGCTAGAGAAGGAGGTCATTTCTACCCGAGCAGAGGTATGTTGCTCTCTGTATGGGTGCGTACGAGAACCTTATTGACGACTTGTACCCCTTTAAGCTCGATTCAGCGCGACAAGCCAAGACAAAATTCCAAATACAAGCTCAAGAATATGCAGAATCCAACAGTCAATATCGAGCCGAGATACAGTCTCTTATGCGAGTCTTGGATAATAAACAGCAGCAACTGAACGTGAGTAAGCGGTCATCGCAGGCAATGGAAGAACAAGTCAAAGCCTTAAAGCGAGAAGCAAGTGCGGCACGGAAACAGCTGGATGCATTACAAAAGAAACAACAGGCCTTGTTGGATGAGAAGCAAATGATTGAGCAGCAAATTCAGATTGTCAAGGAGGCCGTGGCTTCGGGTCGAGAGCGTGAACTGGCCTGCTTGGAACACGACTTGCGCACCCTAAAATCGCAATTCAACACGGTCATTGAACGTTTCCGCGTGCTGGCGGAGCTATCTGAAGCGGAGGCATACCAACTCATTGACCAGCAAGCAAGCGCCCTTCGCAAACTACAAGGCTCGCGAAAAGGCCAGGATCAACAGAGCCCAAAGGAGTTCCTGGACCAAATACAGTCGGAACTTGCCGAGTTGACTGCTGCTGCGCAAAATTCGTCGTCGGATCAGGATTTGCAGAAAGCCGTGACAGACTGCAGAGATGAAGTCGCGGCCCTGGTGAACCGTATCCAAAAGTATTCAACTGCTGCCGAAAGCCAGTGAATATCCTACTACGCATCGTCATACCCCCTCACAACCCACCTTCGTTTTTACTCTCGATATCTTGTGCACAGCACAATCTGAATATTTAATTGATTTGTTCGTGTGTATTTTACGGTCGTCTTCGCCTCATTAGATATAGGAACTGCATCAAGCCACATAACTATCTATTATCCATGGTTTCTCAATCTAGTTTCATAGTTCATAAAGAATCAATATGGCCCCATTTAACAGAGCATCCAGTGTTTAGTGCGTCATAAAAATGACACCATAAGTGTAGCAGTAATGTTGATGTATCAAACAGGTTTACGGTATAGAAAGAAGAATTAGTGGCCGTAAACGAATTGTCGGTCGGTTTGTATACTCCATAGCCAGCACAAGCGCATGGCAAAGCCGTGAGTTTTACGCTTGTAACAAACCGGTCTGCTGGTCTAAGAGTCGCGATATACTGAAGTTACAAGCACCCCGCTTGTGCAAACAGCGCACGTGCATTGGGAGAGTACCACTTTACTAAAAATGGAGGATGCAGTTTCCCCGGAATCCTCCCTGAATTGACAGAAGCAAAGCGAGCGAGGCTTGAGCAGATAATGACCCTTCAAAGGAAAAGTACTGTAATGTTCGTTATTATATACTTTGTTATATGTAGACTGTAGGCCAATCGATGTTCGTGGCTAGACAAAATAGGACGAGAATACAGACTAGATCGAGTGTTCCTATGTAAAAAAAAGGAGGAGAGAAAATCATGGTCGGGCTCCCACAGCCATTATGCTTGCATCACACGCTAGTATCACACGCTAGTTTCCGAGTCCAAAGTTTGGGAAATTGTAAGAGTACTTGGATTGTAAGCGCTCCACTTGTGCAAGCGACTCTGCCGCGGTCTTTGGGTGATGAACGTTCACATCATAAGAACTGCAAAAGTTTCCCATAAAAAGCAAATCCAATTCCTCTAAAGATTTACCCTGTATCATGTAAACATCAGCAAGTTATCGAAATTTCATCTCACAATATATATACCTTGGTTTCTGGAAAGTAAAAGTAAACAATGACGGGTATGACTGCACAAAATACGCAAAAGATCACATACACGCGCCATGTTATAGTCAGAAAGGCCAATGGAGCCAGTTGAACAACGCCAAATCCAAAAAACCAATTGGAGGCCGTTGAGATTCCCAGCGCTTTGGAGCGAACGCCTGTTTCACAAAATATGTGTGAGAGAGAGAGAGACACGATGATGGTGCATAAGCTACCTTGTGAGTACAGCTCAGCTGGATATATCCATCCTAAAGGACCCCAGGTGCACCCGTAGGAAGCTAGAAAGATATAAACGCTAATGACAAAAATGATGGATGTCGCGTTCTTGTCCACATGAAACAGCGTTCGGTCTGATGACATAAAGCCTCCAAAGAACTTTCCATCATATTGGTCGCCTACCGAGACGATCGCCATCACCATCGAACATAGGCAACAAATGATCGCTCCGGCTATCATTGTCCGACGCCGGCCCCACTTGTCAATCTAAATCATAGTTACAAGTTCTGTCTTCCAAGTACCATCCCCTCCTCACTTACGTAGACAACCGCCGGAATCGTGCTTAATACGACAATAATACCACTAATAGCGTTTCCTAAGAGCCCAATAAGTCCATTGTCCCCAAAGTCGAAGCACAGGCAACTGACCAAAAAGATTTGATATGCGGTCATGAATTCCAGTTCCTTGCAATACAATGGGTGCGTACAGCCTATTTGTTTATTAACTCCTAGTAATACACAGCGTTATGGATAGAAGAAGACGTACAAAAGCACGTTGGCCCCGGTCAATTGCTGGAAGGCTTGGACCCCGATGCCCAAGAAGAGCCGCCGCCGATTATGCTCATGACCCTTTCGGAAAAGATACCAGTAGTCGTCGGCAAATGTATGCCGTCGCTCGTACGCAATAGCTTGTTTGATTCCCGTCAGTTCCATAAGTGCATCCACCATAGACTCGTCGCCTCGTAATCGTTTGAGTATTTTTAACGCTTTTCCGTCCTGGTTCTTTTGTAAAAGATAACGCGGGCTACGTACAGATGATCAATAACACAGTCATTGGCGTACTCGCTCCATTGCCCTACCTTTCAGGAACCCATATTAAACCCAGCCCATAGATCAAAGCAGGAATGAGCTGCAGACCCAAAGGCAGCCTACAAGCGTATACGTATATATAGTCAGTCAATCATCCTTTGAACAGGGACCAGTTGCAAGCTGCACATACCGCCATTGGGCACCAGAATTGATGTACGTGACCCAGGACGCAGCCGACATACCAAGCACGACAAGCAGCTGCTGAATCGATATCATTCGGCCTCGTCGCAGTGGAGGCGCGGTTTCCGACTGATCTGTATCATGTCAACATCCTTAAGTAAACAAAGAGGAAGGCGAGAGAGCTTGCTTACACAGAGGAATAACCATAGAAAGCATGCTAGGAGAGGAAAAGAAAAGAGTTGTTGAATATCAAAAAGACGAGAGGATCTAATATTACTGCTGCCTTCGCACCCCACGCCAATACCAGTAACGACACGTCCAGCGTATATCTTTGAAGTTGCATCCGCAGCGACAAGGAGCAAGTCACCCAGGATGCATGACAAGGTTCCAATCGCTGCAAGGCCCTTGCGTCCGAGCGCATCGGCCATCGGACCAGACAATAATGCGCCTCCAAAGGCTCCCGCGCTAAACAAGGTGATGATGACCACAAACAGGTAAGCCGAATAATCAATACGGAACTCTTTTAGGAATTTCGGCATCGTCAACACGCCGGACATCACAATCATGTCATATCCAAACTTTTTCCCTCTCAGTACATTTATAGTTTAAACCGAACTTTTTATGCATACCAGAAAGCCTCCTAAGGCCAGAAAACTAAAAAAAAGGCGCGACATTAGGTTGACCGCCTCAACCATCAGATTGTTAAATGAGAGAGATCATACCTGCAAACGAGATCAACCTTGAGTGAGGCCGAAACACGCATGTCTCATTGTCATTTGTACAAAGAGAGAGAGAAAGCAGTGCGCAGCTTGTTGTGAAGGGGTTCCACTTTATACTTCAGTGGGGTTTTCCCCAGCCAATTCGATAGGTTTTGGATATGCGGCCTTCTTTCTACTGGATCACCTGTTTGTCTATAAAGCCAAGTCAGAGGATGATAGAGGGTCTCGTGGATACCTGTGAGACGGTCTCTTTAATCCAAGTTAGCGATCACAAGGAGTTGCGCTGCCAAAAAGTCCCATTTTTCTGAAAAGCATTGGCGCTTGGTCTTTTCATGATCGCTTCGATAAGTGAAAAGACTTTTTTGTAACATGATTGAAAACAATGCAAAGTGTCCTGGCTATTCTTCGGATTGTTATGCAAATTCGATGCCATCCGAACGACTTTGTTGCCGTGGCAAATCAAATTTAATTTGAGCGTAACTTGGCATTCGCGTCTGTGATGCTCTTTCAGTGCAGGCTCTAATCCCCACCCTCTAGAGAACGCCCACTTCATTTGTTTTTTCCCGTTTCTTAAAAAATAAAGGCGTGACATGGAATTGTGTGTTTTGTAGCAGAAACAGAGGATGGTTGCAGAATGTCCCTGGTCGGCATTTCTATCCCGCTTATCCAAAGGTATGCATATATAGATGAATATAAAAAAGACGGATTCTCGTTTTATTCTAGACTTCCCCTGATTCCATATCTTTTGCTTTTTTCTACTATTGACGTGATCCACAGATCAGGCGGTCTGTGGGTGTGAAAGTTACACAGAGAGAGAGAAAGAGAGATGCGTTTATTATTATATTCGTTGCTAGTTGCCGTCTCTGCAGTATTGCAGCTTACCGGTCTGGCAAGTGCAAGATGGGACAAAGCCAACCGGATAACTGGCCCTCGAACGGAAGCGGTCAAGAATGCCTTTAGACATGCGTGGAACGGATATACGAAATATGCATTTGGTCATGATGAACTGCGTCCGCTGACGAACGGTACGTCCGATACCCGGTATGTCTGCCCGCTGGATTCACTCACTTGTCGACTTGAGAGTTCTCTAATAAGTCTACACATGTTGTAGGAACGGATGGGGCGGTGAGTTGGCATGATCTTTCACTCGTTCACGCAGTTTCAGTTCCTCACTCAATATATCAGCTTCCATTTTCGATGCCCTTGATACCATGATCATTATGGGGCTTGAGGATGAATATAATATGGCATTGAATCACGTCAAGAATGTGAACTGGAAGTCTACCACAGTACCCAGCAAGACGTTTGAAACAAACATCCGCTATCTAGGCGGTTTACTAGCAGCCTATGATTTGCGGCCAGACCCTATCCTTTTACAAAAGGCATTAGAGCTTGTCCATGATGTCATTTTGCCGGCTTACCAGACACCCAACGGCATTCCCGCCGCCTATGTCGATGTAGCCAGGTACATACGCTAATGTTTCCGTCAAATAGCCATACTTAAATTGTTCTTTTTCTTTTGCAGAGGAAAACCAACGAGCGATAACGGATTAATATTGGCCGAGTTTGGCTCTCTCCAGCTAGAACTTGTGCGACTGAGTCAGATAGTAGGCGACGACCGGTACGCTCAAATTGCCAACGAAGTCATCTACAAGATCGACAGCGTTCCCACCGCTTTCCCTGGACTTTACCCTATTATTTGGACCCTGGATGACTTTTCGCCTTCTGGCGGTAAGTTCAGTAAAAAAAAAAAACGTTTGCGGGCAAAAAAGCCTCACGACTGCCTCGTTTTTTCAAGGCTATATCACCATTTCGGGAGGCGGTGATAGTTATTATGAGTATCTTTTAAAGACGCATATCCTCATGGACGGAAAAGAAGAAAAGCAACTGGAGATGTGGAAGAAAGCCGTAGCAAGCATGAAGACTTACCTCCGCTCCGAGACCGCAGACCATATGGTGTTCCTAGCCGAACTGGACGAGGACTACAAGCTGCTACAGACAGGAGAGCTGGTAAATGGTTTTGGTGCAGGGAGCTCAAGAATAGTAGACCTCACAGATAAACTTTTTTTGGTTTGTAGGTTTGTTTTATGCCTGCCAATTTGTTACTAGGAGCTCGATACCTGCACAACCGTGAACTAGAAAAGTTCGCGACAGAGCTGATGGATGGGTGTTACAAGGCTTGGAATGTTACAGCCACAGGCATCGCGCCAGAGACTTGGAGCTGGATCGACCGGACACAGAATATTAGCAACTACCCGACTGGGATGCAAATGGCTATGCAAACGACAGGCTATATTCCTCAAGATCTGTCGTACGATTTACGGCCAGGTAAGTGTATTATGCTGCCGTCTTTTCCCCCTCATATATTCATGATTGGGGCCTCCAGAAACCCTGGAAAGTATATTCTATTTTTACCGCCTCACAGGAAACAAGATCTATCAGGTAACCCCCCTGAATATGCAATTGTCCTTGCCTTTGGAATGTTAAATGCTTCTGAAAAGGAAATGGCTTGGAATATTTTCCAAGCAATTGAAAAGTATTGTAAGACGCCGTCGGGCTATACCCGCATTGCTGACGTCTCCAACGTGGACGCTGTGCGGCCCCTTGACTTCGAAGAAAGGTAATGCCATCACCGAGAGATCTATTATTTCCATACATGGTCTGATTCATCTTGTAATAGTTACTTTTTCGCTGAGACCCTGAAATACCTTTATCTGATCTTCGCTGATCCTAACTTGATTTCTTTGGATGAATACGTCTTGAACACAGAAGCTCATCCTTTCAAATTGAACACCAAGATCCATGTACAAGCAAGGTTCTAGAATATATCTTTACATAGACTTGTTTTCTAATTATCTGATTAAATGAGATACGTTGAAAAGATGTTCCACACACCACATCCACTGTCATTTATGCGTACAAATGGTGGATAATAAATCATTACGCGCCAGCTTATGGTATACCACCTGATGCATGTCATAACCAAAGCTTTTCAAGTCAGTTACATATACTCCGTTTAATATGCACACATGGAAAACCTTTTGATGCTGCGGGCAAAGACCGTTTTGCATTGATTCCATTTTCCGTTTGAAACCCTTACACGTCGGATGTTGAAATAAACAGCTTCTTGTGTGCACTGGACCACAAGTGTTTCTCATCCTCTTTTTTTTTCACATATCTGTACATCCATCCATCCGTTACTTGTATATCATGGTGAGTCCTTGATTCTTTCATCGGTTACGTGAACATCTATACCATAGCCTGGACCATTGGTCCACCATTATGCCCCAGCATGAAACTCGGCGGATGCCGTTAGGCGCGTTTACGCTTCATTCGTGAGCGTCAACATTGATGGCATGGCACTTGCGCACACGCGGACGAACCTCGTTGTTCGCTCCAGTCGTCGTGTTCATTTGGGCTGAGTTGGAAGGGCTATCCTTCCAACTGTTAGAGTGTTGTTTATCAGAGTTGTGAATTCTTGCCAAATTTGAATCTGATTAAACTTATACACTCAATGACAGCCTCCCACAAAGAAATCTGGTTCCGGCAAGAAGGTCGCGCCTGCTCCTTTAGCTGCCAAGAAAACGCCTACCAAGAAGGCGCCGGACAATCCGCTTATTGAAAAGCGAACTCGCAATTTCGGCATCGGCCAGGATATTCAACCCAAGCGCGACGTCTCCCGTTTCGTCAAATGGCCCGCCTACGTCCGTCTCCAGCGCCAAAAACGTATCCTCTACAAACGTCTGAAGGTCCCTCCTGCCATCAACCAATTCACCAAAGTCCTGGACAAGAACACCGCAACTCAGCTCTTTAAGCTCTTCAACAAGTACCGACCGGAAACCAAGGTTGAAAAGCGTCAGCGTCTGCGCGCCATGGCCGAGGCCAAGGCTCAGAACAAGGATGTGGCCATGGGCGAGAAACCGCTGGTGGTCAAGTACGGCCTAAACCATGTGACGACACTGATTGAAGCCAAGAAGGCCAAGCTGGTCGCGATCGCCAGCGACGTGGATCCGATCGAGCTGGTCGTGTTCCTCCCGGCCTTGTGCCGAAAGATGGGCGTCCCCTACTGCATCGTGAACAACAAGGCTCGGTTGGGTGCCGTCGTGCACAAGAAGACGGCGACCGCACTGGCTTTCACGGATGTGAAGGAAGCCGATCAGGCTGAATTGGCAAGCTTGGTCGCGGCAGTCAAGGCAAACTACAATGACAAGTGGGATGAACACAGACGATCCTGGGGCGGTGGCATCAATGGTCCAAAATCACAAGCCAGGTTGGCGAAGCGTGCGGCTTTGGCTGCCAAAGAAGTTGCTGCTCGTCAGTAAATATACTGCGCTGTGACAATAAAAAGAAGTATATGTTTGCGTGTATATATGAAACGTTATGGGCTTTTCATTGAATATTTGCGGGAACACCTTTTAATAAAGCAGTGTTACTTACCCGTACGTAAAGTAGATATACAAGTTGCTTAAAGAGTGCTCCAGCAATTTAAGAAACCACCCCAACCCAAGCCTTTGTACAGTCTACTTCATGTTGACCCATTCCCGGAAACATGCTTGGCGATCATTGATCAGCTTTCAGTCAGCAACATTGCTTCCAATAGTGGGCATTGTTGCCACGACTTGGTTCATTAAGCTTATATGAGCGGGATCATTTGGCTATAAGTTGACTGGCGGTGGAAGAAAGATAGAGGAAGCTTACAGTCATTGACTAGGCGAACGTTGATTATCCGCCTTAGAAAACGATCGATTCCATACAACATTCCACAAACGAACCATGAGAATTCCCGCTAAACTAACGTTTTATAAAAGACGAACAACCACCAGTTCCTGCTGCTGGGACCAGACATTACATATAATACATTTTGAGGCTTGCTGAATACATATATATATAAGAAACTAAGAAGAGGTTGAGCGGAAAACCACCATATCCGTCAAGACATCCGTATCGTCATCTTCTTCTTCGTCGTCCTCCTCGCTTTCCATTCGTGGATCCATCATCATCAAGGCGGCAGCCACTTGAGGTTTCAGTACTTGTTCAGCAGCAGCAGCTGCTGCGGCTGTCGGCAGTAAGCAGACGCGTTCCAAAGCCGGACAGAGCTCCAACAGCTCTGCCACATATCGTCTGGACCAAGTGCGGCGTGTCGCCAGGGTGATTGAACGCAGTGACTGTCCGCATCGCCTTCGTCTCTTGAGTTCTTTCAATAACGTCTTGGCATGGATATGAACTTGGCATCCAAGCATCAGGTCCTCCAGGTCGGGACACTGGTTCAAGATTTGACTTAGGACACGCGCATCAAGCGCCGCATAGTTGTTTTGGCCGATCAGCTTTAGCCGTCGCAAGGATTTCTTATTATTGTCAGGTAATCGAAAGGCGTGATTCGACAGCGTTGTCCAGCCGTACACGGTCAGTTCCGTCAGTTGCTCGCAGCGTGTCAACAGGTACCGAAGAATGTTGTCACGGATACCCCAGATTTCAATGCTTCGAATGTGCTGCACATGTGGCTCAAGAAGCCGTTTCAGGTCCTCGAGTTGCCACAGTTGCTGATTTCGTGGCGGTGCAAGGCGGAGGTGTCGCCAATGCGAAGGATGGTCGCAAAACTGCTGCAGCTTTTCGGATGTCGTGCGTGCAATAGATAAATCTTCCAGGTTTAAATAGCTCACAACGTGCCAGAGGATTTCAGAAGGTAGACTGTAGAGAGAGTACATTGTTTAATAATATAATTGAAAGAAAAAGTAAATGTGCAGGGAGGAAAAGTGCTAATTCTTTTATACTGGGCTAGGTCGCGGGCCAGGCCGAGAAGGGGGTGTGATTTGAATGTGCTTGCAGCTCACGCGAATCTGGGGTTATTTCCCTTAAAATATGCAATTTTCTCGCCGAGAAGCTGTACAAAACTTGTCAATTCACGAATGGCCTGATATCAGTTGCATTATGCGTCTTTCTTTGTAGTGATGCTCCAACAACCGGGGCAGTTATGAAGTACTTCGTGAACGAATATATCGCAATCCATGCAGAACTCTTGTTTACACTTTAAGCACTGAAACTGTCCAGAGGAACCTGTTGAGGTATCTGATTTATCAAACGGTATTAAGCAGGAATAACAATGCAGAGCTTGTCCACTGTGATAGATCGGGGTGCCCCGAGATCAGCCACTTTTGATGCATGATGGCTACTGCTGCTCTTCTTTCCTTACCCGTTACGCATCTCCTCGAAATTCTCTACAGGGAACAAATGGTGATAAGACCTAGCTAGATGAGGTGACGATACCAGCGTCAACCCGCATACGTCGCAATCACTCGGTAACTCGCATATCTTTGAGCCACATCGAGGGCAAATGTATCCGGCCGTTGTCAGTTTCGAATGACTAAATGTAAACAAAGCACTCGTGAGTGTTTGTTTATGATTTTTCAATGTCTCCCCACATATATATACTTGCCATACACAGAAAGTGGCCTGATCCTCCGTCTGTCGTCGCGGAAAGCCCATCATGACCAGATTCGCAATATTCTTGTTGGGCGCGATGGCTGGTGGCGGGATAGCATCGAATAGCAGATCCCTGTAATGCGCCTCATTCAGAACAACACCATATGACCCTATTATAGTTTAGACGGAAATTGCTCGCAATATCTACGGTTTTAACTGTTTTCCCTCTCTCACCTTTGGTGGACTGGCATATGACTCGGCAGATCTGCACTTCGGCTGCCAACCCAACAATGTTCACACGAATCATTTCCTTCTGCAACAATGCAATCGTGTCGTGAATGTCTGACGGATCGCATGTCGTAAGCGATCCGAATACGACCAAGATCTCTTTCGAGCCATGACTGGGCACGCCTACCATGCTCGACCGGGCAAGCTGAAGCGCATTCTGGAGCGACGGCTCACCACTCGTCTCTGTGTTTTTCCTGCTCTCCAGAGCACGCGTGTGATCGTTTGGATTCCCACTGAGCTCCGTGAGCTTCTCGGCAATCCCGTCGCGCGTAACGATAATACCCAGCTGCGAAATCGGGTTCTGGTCGAAATATTCAATCACAAACTGTTTCGCATACGTCAGTGTCAATTCGACTCGACTTGGCCGTAAATCTCTTTCGTTCATTGCTTCAGACAGGTCAATGACCAGAAACAAATGCCGAATGATGCCACGCTGAATAACCGCAGTGTCTTTGAGTAGCCTTTTTCACCTGGTTTAATACAATTGCGTAAATCGTGCGGTTCAAGTTGTGCATGCTAACCTTCGTCGTTTGCGTTGCTGTTGTAATTGAGCCACTACGCTGCTAAGCCGGCCTTCTTCGTCCTCCTGGAGCACATCCCAACTGCGCTTGTATTCTTCTTCCCAAGAGTAACCGGCCTTTTCGCGATCCTCATCCTGATTTCCGTCAAACGTGTCGTCAATGTCGATATATTCGTCATCTAGCGGACGGCGGGAACCCATTGAAGTACGAAAGAAAGAAGCAGCTCTTTTCGGACTCTTGGACTGCTGTTTTCCCCGCAATAATAGGTTTTTGAATAACCTTTTGCGTCCTCCGTTGGTAGTATTTGCATCAACTTCAAGTCA